>OY725322.1:54355286-54579075 GCA_963242795.1 Inga leiocalycina
TGATAAAAAGCGCTTGATTATAGAAATTCCCTATAAGGGTTCGTGCATAATAATTACCATCAATGTAGTAGCACATTGCTACCAGGGTGTCTGAACCCATTCAAGTGAAACGGAGACATCTTCCCGTCTTCGTTCCACCACGAAATCCCCTCGTATGGTTCTTTTCTTTGTTCTTAGAATACATTATGTCTTCACCTGTCTATATTGTTGGAAGGGGAGGGTGAGATTCGAGAGAATCTCAGTAGGAAAACAATACCAATATACATGTACGATAAATGTTTAATGCATGACATGCTTGCATCACATAACTCAAGCTCACACAATGACAAATATGTAAGCTCAATGCATTGAACAATATACTTATGGTCATAGCATAAATTTAAACATAGCTTTAAATCATTCATACATGTTTCACATAATCAAGCAAAGCAAAAACATGCATCAACATACTAACACAAATATCATATACATGCAAGAGAGGTAAGTCCCCCTACCTTAACCCTTTTCCGCCTCGAAACGTGTGCCTCATAACGCGTGCTAACAGTTCAGGCTCCATATTTGTTCCTACAATGTTGAAGGTACAGTTTAGACACTTCCATAGTGTTTCTGGGGGTTATATGAGTCTATATTGAAAAATTACTAAAATACCTCCAGGGACCCGGCCAGCCCGGGCCCCATAATACCGGTCCTGCTGTACTTTTCCCAAAATTCTATCTTGAGCTATCCTGACGTATTTTCGACCAAGGAACCCATTTCCAGACTCGGAATTATCAAATTCAATGTCAAGTTATAAATTTACCCTTGGTAGCCCCACTTTAAGGGTTTCAGAGGCGTTTCCGTAATTATGCTTTTTCGGCCTTTTCCGAAAAAGTGACCAATTGTAATCCCACCTAATTTTCCACCCTAAACATAATGGAATCATTAAATAATTGAAAATCCAACTCTAAGATCCTTAACTAGAGTTGGCTAAAACTTATGGATTCTCCAGGAAAAATTGAGGTTTTTGAGTTTTGACTTCGCAAACGTATTCTTTTATACTCCTAATCACTTTATCAACTATTTAATTAGGTTACAACTACCTTTTAGACTCAATTTCGGTAGCATAACCCCTAGGCAACTCAATTTGCAAACTTTAAAACCAATGACAATCCGATGAAATTTCACCGATTAAATTGCCCACAGCAGCTAAAATAAGCAATATACGAAAGTTTGGATGTTACCTCAAGCTCTTTCTTGCACTTCCCAAATATGGCTGAAAACCCTAGTCCTCCTAACTCCAAAATATTGCTTCAAACACATCAAACAACATAGGAGATAAGCTTAGGAGAAGGATTATACACGTTAGGTACAAATTCACTGAAGAAATAGACCTATCTTGTGAGTTTTCTCGTCTCCTTCTCTCTCTAAACTCTCTCTATGTTCAGTTGCTATTTGCGTTAGTTTGAGTTGAAGGAAGAAGAAGGAATATGCTTATATAATAGCTTATGTCATATTTTAATAATTTTCCAAAATTCGGATTAATTGGAAATTCTGGCAGATTGTTGCCCAATCTTTGAAAAATCATAACTAATTCTAAAAAATAGAATTTGAGTGATTCCAAACCCTATAGAACCCTTATTGAATCTAGTTTCAAGAAAAAATATAGAGTTTTGCTAGATGGAATCACAAAAATTCTCAAAATTTCAATCTCTGCATACTGTTTAAGAAATTTCACATTTTTTCTGTGCTAAATTCAAATTTTTGCATATAGCTATACTTTCGTCTTATAAAATCTCATAATTTTTCCTCATCATTTGGTCATACAAAATCATATGACAAACTCACTACCTCATAGGCAATTTCCTCGTAAGCATAATCACTTTCTTCAAAATTAACCATTTTATTTTCTTTAATGCCCCAAAGATATAAGAAATATTAGAGAATAGATTTGGGACACCTACTAAACCAGGGCTTGGCAATTCGCTTAATTTAGGCTTATTCCCAAGTCTCCAATCCCAAATTTTAGGGTATTACATTTCTCCCCCCGTTTAATAAATTTCATCCACGAAATTTGGACGTCTACAATTTAGGGATTAATCATATCTCATTCTATTATCACGTGCAGGCTCATAAGCCATGTAACACCATAGTCATATTCCCATCACTAATCTCAGATAGTATTTAGCACTCATCATCCATTATGTACATAGTATGTAGCGTGCAATCAAACACAGGTTCCCACAGTACTTGGTTCTATAGGCCTTACAGCCTTTTCGGGACTTCACCCAGATTCACACAATCACTTTTTTTCATTTTTTTTAATGGCCCAATCCTCACCCCCTTAACGAGGTATGTTGGGCTAGTGAGCCAACCATGGTTCACATCGTTAGGTTCCTCCCATGGAAGAATGTCATGCCTCATGTGAGACATGGTACTATTGGACACCAAAACACTTGGTCACACTGGTCTTAATGCCTTCGCTACAACCTGGTATGGTTTGAATATTCTGTCAACCTCAAAACATTACCTTGAACACACTGGTATAATGTCATCGCACTAGGCATCAACCACAGTGCTAGACACATAGGTCTTACAGAGCCTCAACTCATCACGATTTTCAGACACATCATATTCTGCCGATCTAAGGACTTACTAGTCTATCAGGTCTTATGGTTTAAGCATATATAATTCATCATCTTTACTGAATACATATCGAGACTAACAGCCTCAAACAAATCATCGGTGCCTAAAGATTAAGCATAAATTTACCATGCTTTTACTACCCACTCTGAGGTTTATCTCCTCATATGAGCTTTAATAATATCAAGATGATATGATAGGAGTCCTACAAAAACCTCTATAATACCTGACTGAACCTAAAATCTGTGTTTCTTTATGCTAGACCTTGGCCTAATTCCACTTGAATCATTTTGAGCCATAAAAACTCATATCAAAACCCATTTAATATGGAACTCATTGCAACACACCATTGTTGAGAGCCAACGTTCCTGTAACTCTACTCTACGATTTAACGTCACGGCGGCTTCACTCTAGGGTTCGTCGTCACTGTGGCTCCACACTATAGTACTATACTCGATGCTTCACACAGGTGCCCATACACTAGGTCAGCTCCTCTGGTCAGAACTTTCCATAGGTAGCCCTCTCCGATCAGATTTCACGTAGGTAGCCCTCTCTGATCAGAACTCTCCGTAGGTAGCCCTCTCTGATCAGAATCCTCCGTAGATAGCTCTTTTTTATCATATGCACATTTCAATCTTTATAGTCTCCATACAACTCCATAATTACACAATAAAGGCAGCGTTTCTAGATTCAAAGCAAACATCATTACCATATACTCAAGATTATGGATGGGATAGTTCAATTCCCGAAGCATCGGCTGACATTATTCATACACCCTCACTCAGATCGCCTTAATTCTCATTTCAATATATGCCTGCTTACATCTGGGACTCAATTCCCTTCCCAATCCATGCCTACTTGCATCTGAGTAGACCGTAAAGCTCAACTGTGGATCTGATTTTGTTATCACTGGTGCTGTTGAGAGGTATTCGCCACCATTTTGCCCTACTACACTAGGGTTTATTCCTATTCCAGTTTACATGTATCACCACAAACTATAAAGGTTGTGAGACTATTGACCATACAGATCATCATACTGTACACCACGCAGGGTTTAATACTATACACGATGCAAGATGTAATATTGTACACCACGTAGGGTGTAATACTGTTCAGCACATATACTGTAACACTGTTGACTATTAAGTCCATATTATGTTTTGGCATAATCAACAATGGTGCAAACATCAACCCCTCCTGTAAGTTTCGAAATTGCACCTAGATTCACCACACTTCCATTGCCCACTCTGATACTTCACATTGTTAAATACAATATAGGTGAGGCTACACTACCTGCCCACTCTTATCTTACTACCTCAGTTAGATTCCACTTTACCTCCATAGTAAACCACAATCATCCATAAAAAATATGATAGATAAATGTCATACACCATATAGTGTAAAATGAAAATCACATCAAACCGTGTGTGTACACAAAGTTTAGGGCCAAACATCCAGTCAAAACAACAATCCGTGTGTGTACACAAAGTTCAGGGCTAACCATCCAGTTGAAATCCTTATGCGTACCTCAGCCAATTCACCGACTACAGTTAGGTAAGACCAGTGTACCTCAGCTAGGTCCCAAACACAGCTAAGTAACTCGTGTATCATAGCTGGCTCCTTGTTAAGCTGAATGGTACATATACACTTCCCGCACCACAGCTAGATAATATTCGTGTACCTCAGCTGGGCACCCAACCACAACTAGGTAATGTTCGTGTACCACAACTGAGTCCCAGACTACAGCTAGGTAATGTGCCCTAGGCACATATTCATATCATAGAATACAGAACATACAACATATTAACTATAACATAGTGTATGAGAGATTAAAGTTACTACATTGGTCTTTCTTGGAAAACCTTCCTGATGATCATTGATCATTACATACCACCTGTTATCGATTTGAATCAGAATAACAATATGAAGTTCGGTGTACCCGTAAGCATTGTCCATCAATTTCTGTAAGTCTACCCCCTGTTAGTAAGCCCAATCCAGGCCCAAGGGATATGGTTCCAAATTCATCAATTTTGTTTTTTTATTGTCACAATCGCACCAGCATCGCACCCTACCGGGGTAAGCTGGGTACCTGGACTCAATCAAACATCCTCGCTTGCCCTTTTATTGTCACATCCCTATTCTTTCTGACTGGACCCCAATCTGATGACTGGTCGACCTAGTCATCGAGGCCAGGGATGGACACATAAAGATATCGGCATTCCCCCCTTCTGATGCCTTTCTTTTGCCTTTCACAGGATTCGAACACTTACCCTAGGGGTTAAGATGAGCGTTGTGGCAAACCCTGCTAACATTGAGCTAGTGTCACACCCCCAATCTCTGACTGGACCTCACTTACTGATACCAGATCACCTGGCCTGGTGGCACCTGCCACGGGGTTGAGGGTGGACTCACAAGGATATCCCTACTCCCTTGTCACACCCATTAAATCATTTAACACAAATGATCATTAGTCATAAAGAAACCTTAAGGCAATCACTATGTCTCAAGTCTTTATAATCCTATCAACTTACTTCCCAGGGTGTCACCCATCCTAGGATTTCCCTGGGTTGAGCACGCTTAACTTTCACGTACCTATGTCCAAACATAGATGACGGCTTCTACTACTTTCGTCCACGGGTACCCCGTGCTTACCCTCATCTCAAAAGATGTGCCGGCCATCTTCAATCACCAAAATGATGGGTGTAGACCACACATTGGCTTGGCCGTACCCACTTCCTCGAGTTCCGCAATATCCTTAGACCATTATCATCTAGTATTGCACCAGTAGTTGCCCTTCGGTACTCACCATTTCTCAGTGCTGATTCACAAATCGGGGATATACCCTCTTTTGGTACCTTCCGTCCATACATATTTCCTAGCACTATGCAATGAAGACCATATCAGCTCATTCAGAAACCGTTGCTATGACAAAACCACTTTGGGCTCCTTCAGAACCGCTTTTGGCTCTAATACCAAAATATCACGCCCTTATTTTAATTTCACCTTTACCAGAGTATTCAGGAAAAATGATATGCGGTTCAGTGGGCAACACATGAATATCATAAAAATAGTGATAAAAAGTGCTTGATTACAGAAATTCCTCATAGGGGTTCGTTTATCATAATTACCATCAATGTAGTCACACAGCGCTACCAGGGTGTCTAAACCCGTCCAAGTGAAACGGAGACATCTTCCCGTCTTCGTTCCACTACCAAAATCCCCTCGTACGGTTCTTTTCTTTGTTCTCAGCATACATTCTGTCTTCACCTGTCTATATTATTGGTAGGGGAGGGTGAGATTCGAGAAAATCTTAGTAGGAAAACAATACCAACATACATGTACAATAAATGTTTAATGCATGACATGCTTGTATCACATAACTCATGCTCGCATAATGACAAATCTGTAAGCTCAATGCTTTGAACAATATACTTATGGCCATAGCATAAATTGAAACATAGCTTCAAATCATTCATACATGTTTCACATAATCAAGCAAAGCAAAAACATGCATCAACACACTAACACAAATATCATATACATGTAGGAGAGGTAAGTTCCCTACCTTAACCCTTTTCCGCCTCGAAATATGTTCCTTGTAACGCGTGTTAACAGCTCAGGCTCCATATTCGTTCCTACAATGCCAAAGGTACAGTTCAGACACTTCTATAGTGTTTTTGGGGGTGATATGAGTCTATATTGAACAATTACTAAAATACCCCTGGGGACCCGGCCCAGCCCGGCCCCATAGTACCGGTCCGGCTGTCTTTACCCAAAATTCTATCCTGGGCTATCCTGACATATTTTCGCCCAAGGAACCCATTTCCAGACTCAGAATTATCAAATTCAATGTCAAATTATAAATTTACCCTTGGCAGCCCCACTTTAAGGGTTTCAGGGGCGTTTTCATAATTATGATTTTTCGGCCTTTTCCGAAAAAGTGACCAACTGTAACCCGACCTAATTTTCCACCCTAAATGGAATCATTAAATCATTAAAAATCCAACTCTAAGACCCTTAACTAGAGTTGGCTTAAACTTATGGATTCTCCTGGGAAAGTCGGAGTTTTTGAGTTTTGACTTCGTAGACATGTTCCTTTCTACTCCTAATCCCTTTATCAACTATTTAATTAGGTTACAACTACCTTTTAGACCCAATTTTGGTAGCATAACCCTTAGCAACTCAATTTCCAAACTTTAAAATCAATGGCAATCCAGTGAAATTTCATCGATTAAATTGCCCACAGCAACTAGAATAAGCAATATACGAAAGTTTGGAAGTTATCCAAGCTCTTTCTTGCACTTCCCAAATATGGATGAAAACCCTAGTCCTCCTAACTCCAAAATCTTGCTTCAAACACCTCAAACAACATAGGAGATAAGTTTAGGAGAAGGATTATACACGTTAGGTACAAATTCACTGAAGAAATAGACCTATCTTGTGAGTTTTCTCGTCTCCTTCTCTCTCTAAACTCTCTCTATGTTCAGCTGCTATTTGCGTCAGTTTGACTTGAAGGAAGAAGAAGGAATATGCTTATATAATAGCTTATGTCATATTTTAATAATTTTCCAAAAATTCGGATTAATTGGAAACTCTGAAAGATTTTTACTAATCTTTGAAAAATCATAACTAATTCTATACAAATTGAATTGAATTGATTCCAAAGCCTATAGAACCCTGATTGAATCTAGTTTCAAGAAAAAATATATAATTTTGCTAGATGGAATTACAAAATTCCCAGAATTTCAATCTTTGCATATTGTTTCAAAAATTTCACAGTTTTTCTGTGTTGAATTCAAAAATTCATAAATTTTTGTATATAGCTCTAATTGAGTCATATTACCTATCAAATTAAAGCTTAGGATGTCTACTTTCATCTTATAAAATCTCATAATTTTTTCTCCTTATTCGGTCATACAAAATGATATGACAAACTCACTGCCTCATAGGCGATTTCACCGTAAGCATAATCACTGTCTTCAAAATTAACCATTTTATTTTCTTTAATTCCCCAAAGATATACAAAACATTAGAGAATAGATTTGGGACACCTGCTAAACTGGGGCTTGGCAATCCGCTTCATTTAGGCTTATTCTCAAGCCTCTAATCCTAAATTTTGGGGTATTATAGGGAGGCTGTGTTACAAATTTTTAAAAAATATTACTCAAATACACCCCAATTCCACCACTAATTGCCTAGAAGCCACCGACCCTCTTGACCCAGGTGCAGAAGGAGGGGAGAATTTTTCAATTCCAACTAATCCACTTGGAGGTGTTGATGACACGGTGATGTACGGTGTTGATAAGGTATGGGAGGGACATATGTCTCAAAATATACCCAGTTGGGCTATGCTCTTCTTCTTTTTTATTAAGTTTTTAATAATTTTTATGACTTGAAATACCCGGGGTGCCAGTGGTGCCTCTTTTTACAGATTACTTAATGATGTTGTTGTCAGACATAATGTTAATTTCTTTGCTCTGTTAAAGCCCAGACATGTAGGGATGAAAGCCAAGCTCATTGTAAGGAAATTAGGATGGACGAATATGCACATGGTAGAAACTCAGGGATTTAGTGGAGGTATATGGTTATTCTGGGATTCTACGTTTCATTTTTCTATGACTTGGTCTGGTGATCAATTTGTTCATGGAATGGTTAATAAAGACACAAGTACAGAGTGGTCACTTATTGTGGTATATGGGCATCTATTTATGGTTATTAGATGCCAGCTGTGACCCACTCTTAAGGGTATTCAACAATTGATTGTTGGAGATTGGGTCGTGATTGGAGATTTCAATATTGTTTTATGTCCTAAAGAACGCTAGAGTAAAAAATAGAGGGAGAATACTAGTATTGAAGGTCCTTCCAAAATTAGTTATTGGGTAGTGACTTACTTGATATTGGTTTTAGTGGACCTTGATTTACATGGAGCAATTTGATTAGCCAAATCAGAATTGATAGTGCCTTGATGAATAATTGCTGGTTTAAGAGAATCCTAATACAACAGTGACTCACTTGCCAAAATATAAGTTTGATCATTTTACGATGCTTCTTGACACCAATTTCATGTTCTTACTGCAAAGATTCAAATTCCTTTTAGATTTTTTGCCCCTGGGTTATGCATGATGAATTCAAAGATTTTGTACAGTGTCACTGGGGGGTGGGGGACGACTGTGCATATTCATAGAATAGTTTACTGAGGATTTGAGATTATGGAATAAGGAGGTTTTCGGTAACATTTCCTATATGAAAAAAAGTTTGTATCAATGATTAGATGGGATTAATGCAAAGATAGCTTTGATTGGTATCTTTAAATCACTTGAAAAGTTACGAGGGTAGCTATAGGGTGAGTTGGAGAAACTCTTGTCATGGGAAGAAGTCATGTGGCTATAGTACTTTTAAGTTAACTGGTATATAGATGGGGATCGTAATACCAAATATTTCCATTCATTGGCTAATAGCAGACGAAGAAGGAATAAAATAGAGGCTATAAAGCTTGACTCTTGGGAGTGGACATATGATGCAACGAAAATTATGAAAATGGGAAGCCAGTTCTTTAAAAGTTTATATACTGAGACCTAGATATATAGTGGATCTTTGGTATTCGGATGCACTTATCCTAAAATTCATGAATTGAAATGCGTATTCTGGGGAGATCAGTTGAAGATTACGAGATTAGATTAGCTTTGTTTGATATAGGGCCACTAAAAGAACTAGGACCAAAGGGGTTCAACCCGTTATTTTATCAGAGCCAATGGGAGACGATGGGACCGTCAGTGCTTGACTTAGTTAAAAGAGTCTTTACTGATCCAATATGGATATTAAAAGAGGCAAGCTTCACCCAAGAGGGGGTGAATTGGGTGATGTGATAAATTTTTTGCTTGATGTGGTGATATGTAAATAGTTGTAGACAGAGTAGAGTTGAGAAGATTAGAACAAAGAGAATTATACTAGTTCGGCCTAAAAACCAGGCCTACGTCCAATCCTCAGAGATCAAGACCTACTGAGATTTTCACCATTCTTCCAAGATTCAATGGGCTCTCAGAATGCCACAAAACAACAAATGTCCTCGAACGAACTACGAGCAGAAATATTCTCACACTAAGAAATTTCTCTCCCCTTTACGGAAAGTCTTACGTGCAGAAAAACAACCTATGACCTTTCCTACTTCCTTACATATACAAGTCTTACGAGCAGCAACGTTCTCTACCGCTTACACCACTGTAAGTCTTACGAGCAGCAACATTCTCTACCGCTTGTATCTTATAAGTCTTATGGTAGAAGGTTTAATTAGGAATTCTCTCAACTGCTTCTCTCGTAAGGATATCTACCCTCTCAAGGTCCCAATACCTTGAGATCAAATGAAAATAGAATTTGAAATGTATATAGACTCTCTTACAGAGCAAGTATGATAAACACTGAAGATTAATATGAATAACAGAGACTTGTGAATTTGCTTGTGAATTCTTATGCTTCGTTAACTTTGACGATCTCTGGGACTCTGTATTTATAGACGTTCGTTTTTACCCGTTTTAATAACGATCATTGTGGAGCGGGGCATGTTACTGTGGAACGGCATGCGCATGTTTGAAAACTTTGAATGTGGTAGGTACGTGCTTATCATGATGTTGTCTGCTGTTATTTGACTTCCTTCGCGTCTGTTTATTTCAACATTCATCCTCCTGTATCATACTTATAATACATTCAAAATGATGTTAAATATAATAATAAGAGATGATAAAATAAATAAATATCATTAAACCATATTCGGATTGAACGCTGCAAGACTGGTGCATTTTGTCTTCTGGCAGAGTATCACTCGAGTATGGATGGGCTCACTCGAGTGAATACACATATTTTCTACTTGTTCTTCAGTTTTGTGCTTGCACTCACACAGGAGTTCAGAGAGTTAATTCTCTCACTCATGAGTGATGTAGGGCCTCACTCGAGCACAACTCCTTCTGCTCGAGTGGCCTTGCTTGTTACACTAAGAGACCCGTCTCTGGACAATACTCGCATACCATTTTAGTAAGAGTGAGATTTTGCACTCGCAGGTGATGTGGGCCCTTACTTGAGCACACATACTCTTGCTCGAGTGAGAAGAATATTCTCATGTAATATACACTTGTTATCAGCACTTGTCGTCACGGCGGCTGTCACAAAATTTTTTTTTTATATATATATATATATTGTCACACCCCTTCAGAGTGCCCACCCCCCTGGTCAACTACGTACCAGGGCTCCGCTGGCCGGCCCTTACACTGAGCCTGGCAGGCAGCTGGGTTACTCACATTTCACCCAGGACTCACATATTCCCCGTATTACCACCACCCCAAAGGCACGGTCCTCCCACTGTGTGCCATACACACCCCCAGTGGGCCGCAGGTAATAAAAACACAAATAGCCGCTCCGATCAGACGTCGCCGTAGGTAGCCTTCTCTGATCAGAACTCCCCGTAGGTTGCCTTCTCCACTTCGAATCCTCATAGGTTACTCTTTCAAATTTAAATTCTCTGCAGAATCACTTTTCCCTATGCTAGATGAACACTAGCAACCTTAGGATACCTGATACACATTTCAATGCCAATCTAGTACCACATCCTGGCACCACGGACCATCCAGGTCAAGTCAAACTCCTAAGAATCAGCCCAGCTATTAAGTCTGATCCTTGGATCACAATTCAATTTAGTTCTCAAAGTCTTAACCTCAATTGAATCGGGAAACCACTTCCCTCGTTTCACGGAGCATCATCAACTCAAACTCAAATTCAAATATCTCTGCCAGCCTAAGGCACCTCAGCCCCCTAGGTCTTAAGGCCTTTACACACACAAGCTCAGTATGACATCACTACATGTAACATCATACCACCTAGGGTTTCTCACCTAACGTCTAGGTTGGAGCCATAATCAACCTAGAACCTCAATATCACACATCTAGGAAATCATTTTCCCTTAGTTCTCTAATCAAACGATGGGTTTGATTACCTCCACCTCTAGGTCTACACCTCAAATCCTCGAGTGAATCATACTGACTCACCATATCCACAACACAATTAATGTATACACATGGCCCTTAAACTCATATATCCATAAATAGCAAGGACCTTAATGTGTATACCACAACAAACAAAGTCATCTCCTATGACTTAAGGCAGCAACTAATGCCATTATCCTAGCAAATTCCCATGTTTGCCAGGAACTGCAGCTCTGATACCAAAATGTAACCCCCCCTGCCGTAATTATATCCGAAATACGCAATAAAGTGAAATAGAGACCAATAAGAACAAAACTACATTTTACAAACCCATCTACCAGACGGGGTTTTCACAAATGCCTTTCGAAATCATTCATAACCTGGTCTCACATTCACATTCCGAATACAATTACTACACGAAGATAAATCACATTCAATATATATCAGAGTGCACAACTTAATCATCCCGGCAATCCCGGGTACATACCTTTGCTAAAGATACACAGGGTACAATTGCCCATTACAGTTCTTCAAATGGGGATTACACAATCTCATCTCGGAGGAGTCCTAGCCGCTCCCTCCACGAGCCACTTGCCCTGTCTAAATTGTTGGTAGGGGAGAGTGAGATTCAAGAGAATCTCAGTAGGAAACAGATACCATAAGGCATGCATGATAGATGCTAGGTGTATGACATGTTAGCTTTATATAGATGCATACCCCATAATGATATTTCTGCATGCTCAATGTTTCATACAACAAGACTATGGCCACAGCGAAAACAGAAACAGAGCTTCATTTATTCAAATATGATTTACACAATCAAGTAAAGCAATCACATACATCACTACACAAGCAAAGATATCGAATACATGCAAGTAAGGTAAGTCCCCTACCTCCAGTCTTTTCTCCTCGATTTACGTGCCAGCAACTCGGGGCTTCACATTCGGTCCTACAATGTCAAATGTACTATTTAGACACTTCCAAAGTGTTTCTGGGGGTTATATGAGGCTATATTGAAAATTTACTAAAATACCCCCGGGGACCCGGCCTGGCCCCGCCGTACCCGGTCCGGCTGTACTTTTCTTGAAATTTTGACATGGGCTATTCTAACATATTTTCGCCCAAGGAATCCATTTCCGGACTCGGAATTATCAAATTCAATGTCAATTACAAAATTACCCTTGACAGCCCCACTTTAAGGGTTTCAGGGGCGTTTTCGTAATTATGCTTTTTCGGCCTTTTCCGAAAAAGCGCCCAACTGTAACCCCACCTAATTTTCGCTCCTGAACTCAATGGAATCATAAAATCATTGAAAATCCAACTCTAAGACCCATTTATATCCCAGACCGAAATATATGGGTTTTCCAGGGAAAAACGAGGTTTTTCGGTTTCGGCTGCGTAAACGCGTTCCTTTCTACTCCTAACCACTTTATTGACTATTCCATTAGGTTAGAACTACCATTTAGTGTCAATTTGGGCAGCATAACAGCCCCACAAACCCATTTTCCATTTTTAGAACCAAAGACAATCCGGCGAAATTTCACCGATTAAATTGTCTATAACAGCCAGAATAGTCAATATGCAAGAGTTTGGAAGTTACCTCAAGCTCCCACTAGCTTTTCCTTCTTGTGGCTGAAAACCCTAACTTCAAAGCACCAAAAGAGGAGCTTCCAAACCTTAAAGAACATAAAGGAGTAGCTTAGGATCGGAGTTATACGCGTTAGGAGCTAGATCGTCGGAGAAATCGGCTTACCTTACGAGATTTCTTCCTCTTTCTCTCTCTAAAGATCCCATATGCTCTCTCTCTATTTCAGCTGTTCTCAGCGTCAGAAATGAGGAGGAAGAAGGAAAAAACCGTTTAATAACATATCCTATGATGATGTCATCTTTTATTGAGATGATGTCATAATTACCATTTTCGGATTTTCTGGCAGATTTTCTGCCCAGACTTTGAAAAATCATAACTAATTCTAGAAACATCGAAATGAGGTGATTCCAAAGAAAAATGAAAGGTATTTAAGTCCTCTTTATTAGAAAAATATGATCAATTACCAGAAATCACCACAAAATTCCAGAATTACACAAATTTCATCACTGCCCCAAAACAGAGTCTATTTTCGACCTCAAACTTTGGACAGTCATATCTCCTAGTTCCCAACATGAAATGGCACAAATTATATGTCCATTTTGAAGCTTTGGATGTGAAATTTAAGACTGGAAAGTTTCATAATTTTCTGACATCATTTGCCTATTAAAAACGTCCACACGAGAAGACTGCCCAGACAGAATTCACACTGGACAACATTTCTAGTTTTGCAACCAATGTGTCCAATCCAATTTAAATCAATTCCAATGATTAAATACCACAACATGACACCATTTCCATCACAATACCCCATTCAATTCTTCCCTCTATTCTAAGTCAATTTGGATGTTGATCCACAATTGAACTCAAATACAGGGTTTGGGCGTTGCTCATAACACAAGCGACTACAATCCACTTTATATTCTCTAAAAGGGTTCATTAATCACTAACCACGTCCATTTTTGTAGTCATTAACCCCTAATCACAATTTGGGATCTTGCTAAACCGGGGCTTAGCAATCCACTAATCTCAGGCTTATTCTCTAGCCTCGAGTCTCGAAATTTGAGGTGTTACACTTGACCTTGAGCAGATGACTGAGCATTATCACCTCTTGATGGAGTAGCTTTCTCTCTGAGATGTAGCCTTGGTTCGAATCACTGGAAGATTGATACTCATATGAGTCAGCTGAGTCTTGCCAAACCTTGGAATGACCACCTTCTCAGTTCCTTCCAAGTACCATATCTTATTTTTCATAAAGATGAGGGATACAATCTAAGGATATGGTATAGTTGTGAATTTTGATGAAGAAAACTAAAATCTTCTCATCTCACTGAAAATGATCTCCCCCACATTTTTTTGTTGCCCGGCTAGGAAAGAGGCCAACAAATAATAATCCTTTTGAGCAAAATGGGTAAAATTTTTGGACTTGTTAACCATGCTACGAGAAAATATATAGTGAAGGGCTCTGTGAGAATCAGGCATGTCAATATGTTTAAAATTAAGGAGTCCTATTAGGTCCTTTGGTCTTAAAAGCCAGAATCAAGTATTTCAATATGCTTAAAATTAAGGGGTCCTATTGGGTCCTTTGGTCTTAAAAGCCGAAAGGCTTCATTAGCTGAGAAAGTGGGTGGATCTGGAGGTGGTGCAACATATCCAAGTAAGTCATTAATAATATTAGCAGATATCATAATGAATTGACCTCTAATAGTAGTAGATACTACTTTCTCAATCAATTCTCCAGCCCTAGACATAATGTTATGGGTTTTCATGTTGCAGTAAAATGTTTTCACAATAGAGGGTGAATATGGAATATGGATATTCAGCCAGGGAACATAGAATCCATGATATGGATATAAATCCAAATGACAATTAAACTAAGTAATCTAAGTCCACATAAACTACAGGACAGAAATGCCTATGTACAAACTCAGTATCGAATACCTTCTGTTGTAGTGCCTTTAGTTCCTTAACATTGAAACCTTCAGGAGGACTTGTGACTTGATCATCCTCTGGAGCCTGTAAGGTAGAAGGTACTCCTGAAGCAGCCGTACTGGATTGCCCAACATGCTGTGAACTTGAGACACCGGCTTGAGAAGCAATTTTCCCAACTAACTTGTCAAGTTTTGACCTCTCTATTGCTTCTCGGAGTTGCATGTTGAATGTGTCATCAGAGGAAGAAGAGGATTGTTATGGTTGCTCAGTTTCCTTCTTCTTTCCTCTTCCTTGGACCTCTTTGGATTAAGACCGAGTAACCACTGGTTCTTTGAACACCACACCCTTTGGTTTCTTTTGTGGAGGTTGATCCTTCTTGGCTATTTGAGGCTTAGGATGAGGTTTCTTGGTCAGAGTTCTCTTTTTGATTTTAGGTTTAGGAGGAGGTGTAGATGAAGAAGACATTCTAGGAGATGAAGGTGTTGGTACTAGAGTTGCAGAAGCACTAGTAGCAGAATAAGTGGGAGAGGGAGAATGAGATCTTTGGGCAATAACAGGAATCTTAGTTCTAGCCATTTAGAAACGAAATGAAAAGAACAAGACTCACAAGATTTCTGAGGTTTGAATAAGAAGTTCTCAGAAACATAGGGCACAGAATGAGAAGAACTGAGGATAAATCTCACCTTATAAAGAAGATTGAAGAGTTGTAACGGTGATTCGAGGCAAAAGGAGACGTTTGATCAATGGGTAACGGTTGGAGGTGAAGAGATGTGACCTTTGAGTGACGAGACACCTCAAGTGAGAGCAGGAAGTACGACGGTCTGAGCTATCGCGTAACTGATATAAGTGACAATACTCGAGCAATAACCCTAATACTCAAGTGATGTTCATACTGTGCTCGAGTGTGCTCACACTGTGCTCGAGTGACATTCAGACAGTTTTGATAAAACATGTAAAAGCGTACCTGGTTTAAGGATTTCTTGCTATATTTTTCATCTTTGTACTCAAATCCTCCAAAATCATTTAAGTAACCACGCTTTGAGTAGGCACTTGTAAGAAATTCTTCCTTTCTGCTCGAGTACTCATTCTTCACTTCAAGCATGTTCATACTATGCTTGAGTAAGGATCTTTCTTACCCGAGTGAGATCAATTTTCACTGTTACACTTCAGATAGTCTCTTGGTATTTTTATCTCCTCTGTTAACCCCTGTTTTACATGCTTAGAAACAGAGTATTTTTAATAGCTCTGTGCTCGAGCATGGTTGACTGACTTGAGTGAGCATGTACTTCCTGTACTCGAGTGACAGACCTGCAAAACCAATTTCCAATACTCCAATGCCAAAGTCAATATGGTTATCATAAAAAATTCATTGAATTAAAATATTTAACAAGAAAAAAACTTACAACTAATTGGGATTAACCATTCCCAATTCTCTTCGAATATATAGGAATTGATCTTTAGCTATTGGCTTTGTGAAAATGTCAGCAAGTTGAAGGTGTGTTGGTATGAATTCTACTTTGACATCTTTCTTTTGAACGTGATCTCGAATGAAGTGATTTCGGATCTCTATGTGTTTGGTCCCTGAATGTTGTACTGGATTCTTGACTAAGTTTATGGTTCTAGTGTTGTCACAATAAATTGGAATCTCATTTAAGTATATCTCCAAAACTTGAAGTTGTTGTTTCAACTATAATACTTGAGAGCAACAACTTGCTATAGCTATATATTTAGCTTCAGTCGAGGATAATGAAACTGTGTTCTGCTTCTTGCTGAACCATGATACTAGAGATCCTCCATGGAATTGACATTGACCGCTAGTACTCTTTCTGTCAGTTTTATATCCTCCATGATCTGAATCTAAATATGCCATTAAATACTCGTTTCCTCTTTTTGGATACCATAAGCCAAGTTATGAAGTGCCTCCTAGATATTTAAAGATTCTTTTAATTGTCTCTGCATGTGATACCTTATGAGCAGATTGATATCTCGCACACATTCCAACGCTGAACTGAATATCTGGCCTGCTTGCTGTAAGATAGAGTAATGAACCGATCATTCCTCTATACTTAATAATGTTGAAGCTAGGACCTTTTACATCAGCATCCAACAAAGTTGTAGAACTCATTGGAGTATCAGCTCCATTAGCATTATCTAATCCATACTTCTTCAACAACTCTTTCAAATACTTTGTTTGATACACAAATATACCATTCTTCTTTTGCTTGATTTGAAGTCCAAGAAAGAAGTTCAATTCTCCCATCATGGACATTTCAAACTCTCCCTGCATAATCTTAGAAAATTCTTGACACATAGATTCGTTAGTAGCACCAAAAATAATATCATCAACATAAATTTGAACAATTAGAATATCATCTTTGTTATGTTTGATGAAAAGAGTTGTATCTACTTTTCCTCTGACAAAATTTTGATCAAGAAGAAACTTACTTAGTCTTTCATACCAAGCTCTAGGTGCTTGTTTCAAACCATATAAAGCTTTCTTAAGTTTGAAAACATGATCAGGCTTTGTTTCATCTTCAAAACTAGGAGGTTGTTCTACATGTACTTCCTCCATAATATAACCATTTAGAAAAGCACTTTTCACATCCATTTGATAAATTTTAAAGCCTTTAATGCAAGCAAAGGCTAAGAGTACTCGTATTGCTTCCAATCTTGCCACTGGAGCATATGTTTCCTCATAATCAATACCTTCTTCTTGATTATAGCCTTTGGCCACCAATCTTTCTTTGTTTCTCACAATGATTGCTGATTCATCAAATATGTTTTTGAAAACCCATTTGGTCCCTATAACCGTATGATCTTTAGGTCGAGGAACTAAATCCCAAACTTGATTTCTTTGAAATTGATTTAATTCTTCTTGCATAGCAATCATCCAATCATTGTCAGATAAGGCTTCTTCCATATTAGAAGGTTCAATTTCAGAAATAAAAGCATAGAAAGTTACCTCATTGAGGATTCTAGTTCTGGTTTTGACACCTTCGTGAATATCTCCAATTACTTGATCAATTGGATTATCTTTAATATGTCTCCATGCTTTTGGTTGAGCATGATCATCGACGTCTTCTATATTTTGAAAATCATTTGTTTCAAAATCATTTTGTTTTGAAATATTTTTGTTTTTCTTTATCAAATCCATTTCTTCTTCATTAATATGTTTTGTCTGAGAATCAAGTTCATCAAACACAACATAAATAGATTCTTCAACTGTACATGTTCTTTTATTAAAAACTCTATAAGCTTTACTTCTATTAGAATATCCTAGGAATAAACCTTCATCAGATTTTGAATCAAATTTACCTAAGTTCTCTTTACCATTGTTGTGAATGAAACACTTATATCCGAAGATGTGTAGATAAGCAAGATTTGGCTTTCTTCCCTGTAGAGTTCATATGGCGTCTTTCCAAGTGAC
This sequence comes from Inga leiocalycina, assembly GCA_963242795.1. NCBI lineage: Eukaryota > Viridiplantae > Streptophyta > Magnoliopsida > Fabales > Fabaceae > Inga > Inga leiocalycina. The sequence goes on from OY725322.1 coordinate 54,373,819, forward strand.
TTGCGAATATATGCTCGATTTGAAATGTAGCATGCAGTACTCATTGCATATGTCCAGAACACTTGTGACATTTCTTTTTCATTAAGTATTGCTCTTGCCATTTCTGTAAGGACTCTATTTTTTCTTTCTACTACTCCATTTTGTTGGGGTGTTCTAGGTGCGGAGAAGTTGTGATCTATTCCTTCGTTGTTGCAGTAGTCTTCAAATAGTTGATTATCAAATTCTCCTCCATGGTCTGTCCTAATAAAAACAATAGAAATACCTTTCTCATTTTGGACCTTTTTAGCAAATGTAATAAATTCAACAAATGTTTCATCTTTTGAAGCAATAAATATAGCCTATGTAAATCTTGTAAAATCATCGACAATCACTAAAGTATATAGATTTCCTCCAAAACTTTTTACTCTTGCAGGACCTACCAAATCCATATGAAGTAATTGTAAAGGTTTGTAAGTAAAAATCTCATACTTTGTTTTGAATGAAGATTTAGTTTGTTTGCCTTTTTGACATGATTCACAAATCATATTATCTTTGAATTTTAGTTTAGGAAGACCAACAACTAACTCTTTTCTAATCAGTTTGTCAAGTTGATTCATATTAACATGAGCCAGATGCTTATGCCATAACCAACTTTCCTCTGATCTACTAAGAAAACAATTTTCAGAAGAATTTGAATTTAAATCAATAGTATAATAGTTACCGTCCCTTTGAGCTCGGATCTTTGCCTTGATAGATTCTTTGTTTAGTGGTAGATCTTTCTTGTTTACTATCAAGCATTCTTTTGAGTCAAAGATCACCCAGTTATCTTTGTCAGTGCTTTGACTTACACTCAAGAGATTGTGGCATAATCCTTCAACGTAGTATACTTCATTGATTTGAACACCATCGGATTTTCCCACTTCACCAATTCCAGCAATACGTCCAGATTGATTACCTCCAAATGTTACCTTTCCTCCTTCTCTGGTTTCCAGCATGGTGAACTTATTTTTGTCACCAATCATGTGTCTCGAACATCCACTATCAATATACCACTTGTTTGCTCGTGATGCTTTGAGACATACCTAGAGTAAGGTGATCAAGTTTTAGGTACCAATGCTTACTTGGGTCCTTTGTGGTTAGTATGTGATGCATGTGTTCCTTTCGGAACCCATTTATATGTGCCAATAACTTATCCTTTCTTAAAATAACATGATGAAGTATAATGTCCTTTCCTATTACAATAGCTACATAATGCGAAAGGATTTGATGTATGCACAGAATTCCTGAAATATTTAAGATAAGTTCTACTGCTATTCTTCTTATTTCCTCTATTCTTTTCATGATCAAACTTATATCCAATTCCAGATTTATCAAATGAAACTTTCTGAGAATTTAGAATAACTTTAAGAGTTTTACTTCCCTTAGTAAATTTTTCAACAATTTTTGTTAAATCTCTTACTTTCTTATCTTTCTCCTCACAATTTCACATGATGATATAACAGTATTTTCTAATTCTTTTACTTTCTTCTTATAACTAACCATTTCTTTAGCTACCTTGATGAATTCTGTATACAATGCATTATATTCAGATAACAATTCATCATAAGTAGGTTCAGAATCACTTACCTCAGAATCTAATTCTTCTTCTTTGGCTACCAAACATAGATTTGCTACTTCGTCATTGTCACTTTCTTCATCTGATGAACTATCACCCCAGATAGATGATATATATGCTTTCTTTTTCTGCTTCTTTTTGTCTTTGTTTCTAAAGCATTCGGATTTGATGTGTCCAGGTTTCCCACATTCATAGCATACTATCTGTTGCTCTTTGTTTTCTTTCTTGCTAGGTCCACCTTGGTAATTTTTAAAGTTCTTTTGACCTCTTCTATGGAATCTCTTGAATTTTCTCACGATCATTCCCATTTCATCATCATTAGGGACATCTTCATTTTCGGAAGACTCTTCTTCTTCCTTGATAGCCTTAAGTGCAACTCCCTTTTTCTTTTTATTATCAAACTCTTCTAGTTCCTTTTTGAATCTTAACTTTCCTTCATGCTCGGAAAGACTACCAAAGAGAGCAGCTACGGATCTCATAGACTCTCCTTTAGCTTCTTCAATAGCTGTCACCTTCGCTTCCCATTCTTTAGCAAGAATATTAAGAATCTTTCTTACCTGGGAATTTTGGTCAAAAGATTTTCCAAGTGCAGAAAATTGATTAACAAGATGAGTATACCTGAGTTTGAATTCTGATATTCCTTCTCTAGGTTTCATACGAAATAGATCATACTTTGTAATAATAGTATTGACTCTATTTTCTTTTATTCCGGATGTACCTTCATGAGCGATTTCAAGAGCATCCCACATATCTTTGGCAGTTGGTAGAGTACATATTCGAAAATATTCCTTTTGACTGAGAGCACTCTGTACCATTAAAATAGCTTTACTATTTAACGTTACTAACCTTTTATCATCTTCATCAAACTCCTCTGGGCTCTTCTTAACAACTCTATCTTTGATTTTCTTCATTGGAACAAAGTTACCATCTTGTATTACATTCCATAAACCGTATTCGTTAGCCATCACGAACACTCTGAACTTAGCTTTCCAGAACGAAAAATGTTCTCCAGCAAAACCAAGGGGTCTAGTGATTGAAGCTCCGTCTGGAAGAATGTTTTCACCCATTGTTGCCATTTATCGAATCCTTCTCAAGCTGCTAGGCTCTTCGGAGAAGACCTTGCTCTGATACCAAATGAAAGAGGCAAGCTTCACCCAAGAGGGGGTGAATTGGGTGATGTGATAAATTTTTCGCTTGATGTGGTAATATATAAATAGTTGTAGATAGAGTAGAGTTGAGAAGATTAGAACACAGAGAATTATACTGGTTCGGCCTAAAAACGAGGCCTATATCCAGTCCTTAGAGATCAAGACCTACTGAGATTTTCACCATTCTTCCAAGATTCAATGGGCTTTCAGAATGCCACAAAATAACAATTGTCCTCGAACGGACTACGAGCAGAAATATTCTCACACTAAGAAATTTCTCTCCCCCTTACAACAAGTCTTACGTGCAGAAAAACAACCTATGATCTTTCCCACTTCCTTACGTATACAAGTCTTATGAGCAGCAATGTTCTCTCCTACTTACACCACTGTAAGTCTTACGAGCAGCAACGTTCTCTACTGCTTGTATCTTATAAGTCTTATGGTGGAAGGTTTAACTAGGAATTCTCTCAACTGCTTCTCTCGTAAGAATATCTACCCTCTTAAGGTCCCAATACCTTGAGATCAAATGAAAATAGAATTTGAAATGTATATAGACTCTCTTACAGAGCGAGTATGATAAACACTGAAGATCAATATGAATACAGAGAAAATATGAATAATAGAGACTCATGAATTTGCTTGTGAATTCTTATGCTTCGTTAACTTTGATGATCTCTGGGACTCTGTATTTATAGACGTTCGTTTTTTCCCATTTGAATAACAATCATTGTGGAGCGGGGCATGTTACTGTGGAACGGCATGCGCACGTTTGAAAACTTTGAATGCGGTAGGTACGTGCTTGTCATGATGTTGTGTGCCGTTGTTTGACTTCCTTCGCGTCTGTTTATTTCAACATTCATCCTCCTGTATCACACTTATAATACATTCAAAATGATGTTAAATAATAATAATAAGTGATGATAAAATAAATAAATATCATTAAACCACATTTGGATTGAACGCTGTAAGACTGGTGCATTTTATCTTCTGGCAGAGTATCACTCGAGCATGGATGGGCTCACTCGAGTGAATACACATATTTTCTCCTTGTTCTTCAGTTTTGTGCTTGCACTCTTACAGGAGTTTAGAGAGTTAATTCTCTCACTCGCAAGTGATGTGGGGCCACACTCGAGCACAACTCCTTTTGCTCGAGTGGCCTTGCTTGTTACACTAAGAGACCCGTCTCTGGACAACACTCACATACCATTTAGTAAGAGTGAGATTTTGCACTCGCAGGTGATGTGGGCCCTTACTCGAGCACACATACTCTTGCTTGAGTGAGAAGAATATTCTCATGTAATATACTCTTGTTATCAGCACTTGCATTAGAATTTGAGAGAGTTAAATTTCTCACTCGTGAGTTCTGATGTGTCACTCGGGCATATAAAGCCTCACTCGGGCATACTTGTACTTCTCTGACCTTTATGACTCTCTGCCAAACACTTGCACTCCCTCACTCGCTAGTGCTCGATTACAAACCAGCTTCATGCTTGAGTATTGATTACAATGCTCGAGTGCATCAGTAAGGATGACAGGAATTTCTCTCGGCCAAGCACTCACAGTCCCTCACTCACATGTGCTCAAGTGAGAAATAGTCTTCTGCTCGAGTGCTATCTCCAGTGCTCGAGTGCATCAGTAAAAATGACAGTAGTTTGCTCTCAGGCAAACACTTTCTGTCTACCACTCACATCTGCTCGAGTACAAAAGAGCTCCATGCTCGAGTGCTAGTTCTTATGCTCAAGCACGTCAGTTAAATCTGACAGCAGACATCACAGAACTTTGCTATATGCATTTGGTAACTTTGTAATCATTCCTTAGACTTATAAAACTATGCTTTGCACACAATTATCTTTGGTTATCATTAAAACTTGGGATCTAACATATATGACAAATCAATACTACTCAAATAGTACTCATACCAAAAGTGGAACATCCTGAGATGATTAGAGATTTCCACCCCATAAGTCTTTACAATGTTATGTACAAAATAGTTATGAAGGTTATATCAAATAGACTCAAGGTAGTCATGGCTATAGTAATAGCCTTGAACCAGTGCAATTTTGTAAAAGGGCGCCAGAGCTCGGACAATTTTTTCCTAGTTTAGGAGATCATTCACTCTATAAAGTCCTTACAGAGGAAAAAAGGTTGAGATCAATTTGGAGAAAGCTTATGACCAGGTCAGATAGAGTTTTTTTCTGACTATTTAAGAGAACTCAAGATCCCTGACTATCTTCTTAGAGTTATTCAAGCTTTTATGTCAACGTCCCAAATGCAACTTCTTTGGAATGGAAAAACTACTAATATGTTTTGTCCTTCTCGTGGGGTTCAACAGGGTGACCCAATATTGTCGTATCTTTTTGTAATCATAATGAAAATGTTGGGGCATCTCATCCAAATCGCAGTAGAAGGTGACTAGAAACCTTTTAGGCTCTCCAAACAAGGTACTTATGTCTCTCATATCTTTTTTACTGATAATATCTGGAACACCCTGAGACGATTAGAGATTTCTACCCTATAAGTTTTTGTAATGTTGTGTACAAAATAGTTACAAAGGTTATATCAAATAGACTTGAGGTAGTCAAGCCTATAGTGATAACCTCAAACCAGTGCAGTTTTGTGAAAGGGCACCAGAGCTCGGACAATATTATCCTAGTTCAGGAGATCATTCACTCTATGAAGTCCTTAAAGAGGAAAAAGGGTTTAGATCGATTTGGAGAAAGCTTATGACCAAGTCAGATGGAGTTTTATTTCTGACTGTTTAAGAGAACCCAAGATCCCTAACTATCTTCTTAGAGTTTTTCAAGCTTGTATGTCAATGTCTCAAATGCAACTGCTTTGGAGTGGAAAAACTACTCATATATTTTGCTCTTCTTGTGGGGTTCAACAGGGTGAACCAATATCCCTGTATCTTTTAGTAATCATGATGGAAAGGTTAGGGCATCTCATTCAAATGGCAGTAGAAGAAGGTAACTAGAAACCTTTTAGGCTCTCCAAATAAGGTACTCCTATCTCTCATATCTTTTTTGCTGATAATATCATTTTGTTTACAGAAGCAGATCTTGATCACGTAGGGTTGTGAAGGTCATCTTGGATGACTTATGCGACATTTATGGTTAGAGAGTGAATGCTGCAAAGTCAAGAACTTACTTTTCAAGAAACATGAATCACATTAAGTGTAAAGACATCAGCGAGTTCTTGAATTTTACTCTGATGTTGAATTTGAGGAAACACCTAAGATTGCCTATATTACATGAATGGAGCTCAAAGGCAACATATAATTTCCTCCTGAATAAGATAGATGCTCATCTAGCCAAATGGAGCTCCAACGTGCTATCAATGGCGGCTAGGCATACTCTAGTATCCTCTGTAATGTCGGCTATGCCATCTTATGCTATGCAAACAATTCCTCTACCTCTGGGAACTTGTAATGAAATTGACAAATGATGTCGTAATTTCCTCTGGGGAGTAGCTTAATAAGTAGAAAACCATATCTAGTCTCCTGGGATTTGGTGTGCGCACGTAAGAAAAATGGAGGCCTTTGTCTCAGGAAGGCTCGTTACCAGAACTAGGCATTCATGATAAAGCTTGGATGGAATATGATTAATAGATGAGACTCGCTCTGGGTCAGGTTTTTGCGAGAAAAGTATAAAGCCGGCGATGACATTATTCCTAAAATTGAAAAGCGTCAGTCGAAGTCAAGTATGTGGAGGGGTATCCATAACAGCTGGAAAAAAGTCAATGATAGTATAACATAGAGAGTCACCAATAGAGAGAATATTTCTTTCTGGAATGATATGTGGGTGCCATACTTTGACAAGCTTCAGAGTTTGGCAACCCGAGCATTGCCTAGAGATGTTACTGAATGGAGAGTAGCTGACTGCATTACTCCCTCCGAACAGTGGGATATGAGTAAGTTTGATCACCTACTCCCAAGACATGTATGTACAGCTATCAGACGCGTCAATATCCCTCAGTTAAATAGTGACGATTTTCGGGCATAGAGATGGTCTTCTGATGGAATTATCTCCCTAAGCACTACTTACAAATACATGGTGGGTACCCCATGGCCTCACACTAAATACCGATGGAAATGTTTTTGGAAAATGAAGGTCCCTTAAAGGTACCGTACTTTCTTGTGGCTATGCTTTCATGGCCGCTTAATGACGAACAAGGTGCGGTTCCATCGTGGTAGTCATCCTACGAGTACTTGTGAATTATGTCATAATGCACACGAGTCAATACTCCACGTTCTTCGGGATTGCCCGATCATTTCTAAATTATGAAATAGTTTCTTACCGCCGGGTTGGCGGGATTTTTTTTTGGCATATTGGATAGGAATGAATAGCTTGCATGGTGTATGGAGAGAAAGGACGTTGTACAAGGATTCGAGTTTCATCTTTGGTTTATGGTCTTATGCCGGTATATCTGGTTGGCTTATAATAACTGATTCTTTAACAACAATACTTAGAGTACAAAGGCCATTTGAGCCCGTGCTCATGCATGCTTAGCATGGGGTAATAAAAGCTTGTTTAGAAACCATAATGAGGAAGAGAGTCATCCGCATTAGAAGCCACCTCCACTTGCGTGGGTGAAGATTAATATTGATGGATCCAAGAGTGACAACTTAGGGATGTGCACTTGTAGAGGTGTACTGCAAGATCACAATGGTGAGTTTTTGCTGGGATTAATGTATTGGATTGGCCAAGGGACAGTTGTCTCTATTGAAGCTTAGGGGTGTATTGTGGGGTCTTAAACTTGCATAGGATAGAGGATACAGACAAATCCTGATTGAGTGGATTGTAGTGAAGTCATGGAACTGATTTAGGCCACGATGTCTCAGGATCATCCAAATTTTCATCTTATCATAGAGGTTCACATGTTAATGGATCGAGACTGAGAAGTTGAAATGTTACATTGTAATCGTGATGTTAACATAGTTGCAAACGTCATGGCAAAGGAAGCTTGAAAGATGGTGATGGATCTCCATATCACTTATTCGCCTCCTGTAGTTACTACGATTTTATTACTTACTGATGAAAATAGGTTGAGACCGTAGGTGGACTCAAGAGGATAGCTTCTAAAGTGTTTCTAGTTTTCATGTACTATAAAAAAAAGTAGACTTTTGGTTCTATATTTCTAATACCATTAATGTTGCTAACGGAAAATATTCATACCTCAAATTTAAGTGATAATTGTGTAGCTGACAAAGCATATTTAAGTTTTGATTTTTTAATATAATATACTTAGATTATTAAACTCAAAATAAATCAAAAAATTGCTACAAAAGAAATCGAGATTTTGATTGGGAAAAAAATCTTTTAAGGTTTTGATATTTAGATTGTTAAACTAATATATTTAGATTATTAAACTAAATTTTTTTAATACAATTGAAGTTTTAATATTGATGGCTTCATTAGGTTTTTAGATATTTTACAATTTGCACATATTTTAGATTTAAGATTAATAGCATTCAATTACACTTATCACATAAGTTTGCGCTGTCATCCCTTAAATTCGTTGTGTCAACAATTTCCATTAGAAACATTAACGGTGTCAGAATTATAAAACCAAAAGTATACTTATTAAAGTTAAAGGACTAAAAACATACCTTATGTAAACTTAAAGGACTAAAAGTATATTTTAGTCTAAATTATAAAACATAATAATAAGACTAAATGTATTTGAAAATATTTTATAAAATCTTTTGAAAAAGGGAAAATGTTGAAAGTAAAATTTTTAACTTGCTTCTGAATTATAAATTTTAATCTCAATTTTTCATTACAATTATAAATTTAAAATTCCAAATATAAATATATTCAACTGAATATGATATATATATATATATATATATATATATATATATATATATAATATAAAAATCCTAACGCATTCATTCATTAACCACAACCAATGCAACTCATATATCTATAATATAATAAATTTTATTTGTGATAACTGTTTTATTACATTAAAAAAATTGACTTTGATCAGGACTTATACTCCAACCAATGTGAGCCCAGTGAGGTGGCAGCATGTGTAAAAGGCTTTTTTCTAAAAAAAAAATTTTGCCTCAATTTCAAATCTATTATTGAGAAGAGATTATATATATATCAATCTCATTTATTTTCATCGCATCTTCTAGCATATGCTTCCATTTTCATTAGCTGCCATAGACAAGATTGACATAGTTGCTTCCAAGCTTCATTTTTCCTTGACACATACACTTCTAGCTACTTGTAGTTTTTTTTTTTGTCTAATTTGTAATTTTATTTAAAAAATTATTATGCAAGTCTCTATAATTATATTATTAATTGGGCTCTTATATTTTTTTTTTATTGAGTCCTTGTAATTATTTCAATTATAGATATTGGTATGTGTAATACTAATAATTTGTTTGAGAAATGAAGTTAGTAGCTTATGACATGGCTCTCACTTAACATAAATAGAGTCAAAATTAACTCGATTATAGAATATATATATATATATATATAGATGCAAGGAATCATTTATGTGTATAATAATTGTTTATGTTGATAATAAATAAATTTATTTCCTTATCTAATTTTTACAAAAAAAACTTTTTTATTTGTATTTTGAGGCAATTTACATATCTTTTAGTAAGCTTTCACATCAATCCTAGGAGTATAGGGACTAATGCCATAATTGAGAAAAACTTAACGACTCAATATAAAAAGGAAAAATTATAAATTAGGCAAAATTATTAGGACTAACAAATTAATTTTCCCATTTTATTATGTGAATGTTACATAATTTTCATTTATTTTATAAATTATATTTGTTTACCTTATTTCTTTTAAACTGAACCATACAATTTTGTTAACATGCAAAGATAGTATTTTAAGAGGATCCATGTTCTTCGTCTCATTTGGTCCAATCAAATTTCCATCTTATCATAATGTGTAGCTTACTTTTATCATTTTGTTTTTCCTAGTTTGTTTTTGGCTGTGTCGGTAATGCATAATCTTCATGTTCTCACTCAACTTTAATAAATTTTATTCACTTTAGTTCTGATGATTATTGAAAGAAGATGCATAATGAGTAATAAACAATCATAGAGTTGTTTTATTTATAAGATGTGAAAGTGTGTTATTGATAAACTCATAAAAAGTACGAGTACCATATTAATTTCAAGTTTTGTATAAAGGCATGAGCCAACACTAGTAAAAATAAAAAATGTTCAATGATTATACTGATTATATATTAATTATGAGTACATCTTGAATTTCATATAAATGCACAAGACCCACTTTTAATTGTAAGAATATATTTTTATCAAATATATTTTTTACCTGAATGTTTATCAAATATATAAACAATATAACTTGTTACAAACTTTATATTCAGTAAATATATAAATAACTGAAACATCAATTTTCTCTAAAAATATTTTTTCCCTACAAAAATATAAAATTAATAACTACAAATAGGATCAACCGCAATTTTACCATCCACACTTAGATATATGTATGGCTAAATCATTTTAGTTTTGCCTTATATTACAAGGGAGTTGATTTGAAGTAAGATATATTTATTGTAACTTCTTTAAAACAGTTAATTAATAATATTCATAATTAACAAACATTTTTAGGATTATCCTCTTATCAACTCTATGAGGAAGATCAGAGACAAATAAGGCTATATCATCTTGACTATTCTCCTACAGGTACAGGAACCTCTTAATTTTATTATATATTGCATGACTGAAATGTGGCCTTGTTATTAAAAAAACAAACAAACAAAAGAAAGAAAGGAAAGAGAAGAAATACGTGTGGGGGTTTGGCTTTTAGGGCCCGTTTCGGTCAAATAAAAGGTTGAAAATGAACGGAATGGAAAAGAGAATAATGGGAAGGAATGAAAAATATTTTGTCAGATAGGTATTTGATTTGCACTGAAAAGAAACTGAGTTGAAAAGGAAATTTTTATTTGGTTTGAAGGAAATGATATAGGAAAATAAGTTAAAAGACCATTTTGTCTTGAAGTAAAAATATTATTAAAATATTCATTAGGACCCACTCACCGTTTCATATCACATCCAAGATCATCTCAAGGGGTTTTTTATCTTTAATCATTTTCCCTCCCCACTTGAAATTGGTGAGAACCCATTTTCAATCATATGACTAAAAATTAGTGGGTCCAAGAAAATATTTTCCCACCTAAATGTCGAACCAAATGGCTATTGCCCGTGGAAAAATCTAATTTTCCCTTTTTCTCCTCTCATATTTCCTGAACCAAACTGGCCCTTATAATTTACCATTCCTGTCTGCTGCTTGTCTCGACCAAATGATCCAAATATAAATGGTCTAAATTTAATGTTTTATAAAATTGTTAATAAAATGTCAAATTATCAATAAATAAATCAATCAATCAAGGACACCAAACTTTAATAAAAATAGCTTAAAAATACAATAAAAAATATTTTTAAAACATAATTTTATAAAACATGAAATATGGACGGCTCAATTTCAATATAATAGTCGAGATATTGGCAGTGAAGGGGAAAATGTTAGGAAGGGTAGATGATATATAAAAGCGAAATCCCTACACTTAGTACATTGCTTTAGTGACAAAGTAGTCCTCTTGCATGTGAAGGTGGAGCGTTCAATCCCTCACAGTGCCCATGTGGCCTCATTTTCAATTTTTTTTGAAAAAAAGAAGCCGAATCATAAAAACCCGTTTGATACACTGGAATTGATTTTGATGGAAATGGGAATAAAAATAGATATGGATATGAAAATGTGGTTTAAAATTATGTTTGGTATGACTTGAAAATGAGAGCTGATTTTTATATAAAAATACTAAAATACCCTTAATTAAAAAACTCATTACCCATCTACTAACAAAAAAAACAAACCCAGCTTCGACAAATCTCACTGCCTCCCCATACGTCGTCGACTCCTACCCAAATCCTGGTGGTCATCGTCATCGATGGAGGCCGTCGCCACTACCAATAATGTGCACCTGGTCATCGGAGAAGAGGAGGGTAGACAGAGATGAGGATCTAACAAAGAGACGCCAGATCTCACTGTCGCTATCGTGGCCAGCAAGTGACAGTTATTGTTGTCGTCTCCGTCTGATCTAGTGAGGGAGAGCTGTTGTTGCATCATTGTTGTCACTGGTGGAGGGGAGAGAGCCGCCGTAGCCTGTAAGGGAGGAGTCGCCATCGTCATTGGTGAGTTAGTGACAGAGGTCACTGGTGAGTAAGGGACAGGGGTAACGATGGAAATGGGGGTTTGGAATTACAAATCTTAGCTTTTTTTATGGAAGCCATCTTGATGGAATTGGATGATTTGGGTTCCATGTGGAATTGGAATTGAGCTCCAATTCCTTTGTACCAAACAAGCCTCTTCATGGAATTGTCTCCCAATCGCATTTCCACCACTCCCAAATCCTTCATACCAAACGGGCCCTAAGAATAATGAAGGTTGGTGGTTTAATTCCAAGGGTAACTGCAGATTTGAAAGAAACAATTACTTATTGGGAAAATTATAATAAAGGACCTAAGAAAAATAATATTTATTAAGAAGGACCCATAAAATGATAATTAGTTTGAAGGACTAAAAATTAAAACATTACAATAATAAGACTAAATTGTCCATATATTATCTCCAAATCCTCTTACAACCATAACACTGTTACTACAACTAATAATCGTTTTTATAGGTGGGCGACACTGTTACAACCATTTCACTTTTGAAAAGCATATATCCTACGGCGTTAGCTGTTTAAGCCCCCAATAATGCCCTGTTGTTTACATTGTCTCCATCACCACATAGCTCAATTTGAACCTGGATATTTTTAAAAAAGTTGTCTCCATCACCATAAAGTTAAAAATAACATTAAATTATTAAAAAAAATATATATACCTATTATCTTCACAAATTCATCATCAAAGTTCATTTGGGTTAGGATTTATACAGCTCGGACGGTTATGCCCATATTGGTGATGTAATACCCCAAATTTTGATATTTGAGGCTAAAGAATAAGCCTGATATAAGTCAATTGTTAAGCCCCGATTTAGCAGGAGCTCAAATTTATTCCCTAATGATTCTTATATATTTAGGGTATTAAAGAAAGTAAAATGGTGAACTTTGGAGAATACGATGTGAATTTGAATTCGTATGTGTTATGAGCAGCACCAAAACCCTGTATTTAAGTTCAATTGTGGATTAACATCTAAATTGACTTAAAATAGAGGGAGAATGCATATTGTGGTTAAATGGAAAGATATGATGTGTTTGGTGGTGATTCAATGAGAAATGCCAAAAACAGGGGCAAAACGAGAAAGTTACCAACCAATTAGTCAGTTACCGTAGAGGAAACTCATTGATAACTTAAAGATCAATAGTTAGGGTTAATTTGTTCAAGAGATCAAGGGTGGAATCATGTGTGTGTGAGCTTATGTGAGTTCATGGGAGATGTGATAAGAAGGTGACACTTGGCAAGATGTGAACCCTTGATCTTGGGTCAAGATTTCAAACTCTCCCTCTATCATCTCTTTTTCTAGATGGCCAAGAGCTTTTGGGCACTCAAAAGTCTGATTCTCTTTGTCATCTTCATCTCTCTCTCTTCTCATCTCCATTTTCACAAGCTTGGGGGAGGAAAGAGAAAGAAACAATGTGAGTTTTGGTTTGGTAAATGGCCTCTAATGCTTAAACCCTCTTCTATAATATTATTCATAGTGATGAGAACTTCATCTCTATGGATTTAGATTCTTGAAAGGAGGTGTTTGATTGCTTGATGAAAAGTGGAAAGATGAAGGATTAAAGAATTGGTTTGGGAAAGAAGAAGAGGTGAGTATTTGATGCATTTTGAATTAAGTTTTGTGATATTTGGTTGAGTATTGTGAATTATGGTTTTTGCCCAGATTTTGTGAAAATTTCAAAATACATGAATTGCAAGTGTAATGTGGTGCAATTGGTGTTTTATTATATTATATGTTCATTGGAATTGGTTTAGAACTTTGGAAAGTAAAGAATTGCAATGTGAGTTTAGGTTGTGACATTGTGTAACATGTTGTGGCTGTGGTGTAATATGTCAATGCGATGTGAATTTGGTTGTTTTGGTGTTTCCAATGGATTCCTTGTGAAATTTTGTGTGAGAATGATGTTTGATGTGAAAATTGGACCATTGGAAGCAATTGAGCCAAAACTAAAAATCTGTCCATTGAAATTCTGTTTTTGGAAGTCTATTTGTATTAACGTTTTGAATGGAAAAATGATGTCTAAAAATTCTTAAACTTTCCATTCTTAAAGTTCACATTCTAAGCTTCAAAATGGACACATAATTTGTGTCATTTCATTTTGTGAGCTGAGAGTTATGGTGGTCCAAAGTTTGATGTCGAAAACTAGACTTGATTCTGGAGCAGTGTGGATACTTGTGCAATTCTATATTTTTGTGGTTATGGATAGCCTTGATCCATATGTTTCTAGTGAAGAGGACTTAGATAGATTTTATTTGGCTTTGGGATCACCTCGTTTTGATTTTTCTAGAATTAATTATGATTTTTCAAATTTTCCTTGGCTACAACCAAAATTCTTGGCTGTAGTGCAAAACTTTCTGTGCACGTCTTGGCCGTAGCCAGAAATTCTTGGCTGCAGCCAAAAACCTTTTGTTCTGTTTTGGCCGCATCCAGAGATTCCTAGGCTGCAGCCAACCCCTGTCTTCAGCACTTTGTGATTTTGAAAGATGATTTCCAACCTAGTACTTCCCAATCCTTTAGGCTTCCGTTGAGCTTATTATAGCCACCTAAAGGTTGTGAATGATAACTAACTTTAAGTGATATGAAAATAAGGATTTGGATTAGAGATTAACCCTATGTCCTTAATTTGGTTTATAGGGTTTGATATTCGCTTTGATCGTAAGTAGTCGGTGCTGGAGCATACGTGGAAAGAACAAGTATAGGGAACTTACCTCTCCTGCATGTATTTTATATTTGTGTTGGTGTATTGATGCATGTTATTACTTTGCTTGATTATGTGAAACATATATGATTGATTAAAGCTCTATTTCTATTTATGCTATGGCCATAAGTATGTTGTTTGAAACATTGAGCACGCAAATATGTCATTGTGTGAGCATGAGTTTTGTAATGCAAGTATGTCATGCATTAGACACTTATCTTGCATGCATATTGGTATTTATTTCCTACTAAGATTCTCTCGAATCTCACCCCCTTACCAACATTTTAGATAGGACAAGTGGATCGAGGAAGGAGCAAGCAACCAAGGGCGGCTAGGGCTACCGTTGGAGTTTGATATTGGTAGTTGGTTATCATAGATGGTAATATTGTTTAATTTGTATTTGTATTTGGATTTGGGAATGTGTATTTGGAATGTAAATGTAGATTTGGAGATAATATTGTGTAATCCCCGTATGAGAACTTGTATATGGGCGAATATGCCCTTTGAAACCCATTAGTGAAGATATGAACCTGGGATTGCTGGGATTGATGTTGTGCACTCTGATATTAATATGAATGTGATTTATCTTCGCAAAGTAATTGTATTCAAAATATGAATATGAAACCAGGTGAATTAGATTTTGAAAAGTATTTGTGAAAACCCTTTCTCAAAGATGGGGTATGAAATGAGTTTTGTTTATCCATTGGTCTCTAATTTTTTTAATCACATATTTTGAATAATAATTATTAAGGGGGTTACATTTGTGGTATCAAAGCTGTAGTTCCTAGCAAAGATAGGATTTACTAGGATAATGGCAGTAGTTGCTGCCTTAAGTCATAAATGATGACTTGGTTTGTTTGTGGTATACACATTAGTGTCCCCGCTATTTGTGGATATATGAGTTTAAGGGCTGTATGTATACATTATCTGTGATGTGGACATGGTGAATCAATGTGGTTTGTTTGCCCTAGAATTAGAAGAGTAGAACCAGTGTGAAAGGCACGACTAGCTGTGTACAAGCTAGAGGGGTGCTGATCGTTGGTCGCAGAATATGAAATGAGTTTTATTTATCCATTGGTCTCTAATTTATTTTAATCATGTATTTCGAATAATAATTATAAAGGGGGTTACAGGTGACACCAAGAACATTAATATTGCACCTTATGTTGGAATTATGATTCACAACGCTTTTTTAGGTCTTCTAGGTGGGCAACTTGTATTAGGGGGTTGTAAAAAGGTATTTGTCCTATAATCATCAAAGGACAATTGGTTTAAGTTGGGCATATCTTGAGTTTCTACTGGGATCCTGGTGTTCATGTATATCTTTTGCTATGAGCACAACAAATTACAATCTTCAACATATTTGTAAACATTACCATGTAAATTTTTTATTGCCGCACAAGCATGAGGCCATGGGATTCTGAAATAGACCAGAAAAATTATAAAGCAATCTATCTCTGTAAATATCATTGCAGATCTGGAAATGTCAATTACAGAGAATCTTTAATTGCATAATGCTTAATGGAAATGCAAAAGATGAAAGAAAGCAATCTATAACAGCAGATTGTAACTAACAGAAATGATAGAAGGGAAATAAAAGAAACAGAATAATAATCAGAGAGAAACTTTCTAACAATTGCTTGCCCCCATATCCCTTACGCTCCTCCTTTTATTCCGCACTTTCCCTCAATTTCCATGTGGGTCTACCAATTCTATTACTCCTATGTGGCAACAAAGGTGTATCTTCTTTGGACCAGATCTCCTCATTTGGATCATCAACAGCTTGGGCCTCCAATATTGCATTATTCCTAGGCACATTCATAACAATACTCCCTCATGGACCTGGACCTTGCCCTCAAGGTCAAAATATGGGTAAAGAAACCAAAAAGAATCTAGATCTTCCCATGTCGGTTGCTCTAAACCATCCCATTGAACCTGAATTTGAGTTACCCAAGTGCCTCAGATCTTTACTATTCGAGTCAGCAAAATATTTAAAGGTTGAAGAATAGGGCCAGATAAATCAGTAATAGCAGGTAATGGTTGGTAGGAATAGTCAAGGTCTCCATAGCATTTCTTAAGTAACGAAACATGGAAGACTGGGTGGATGCAAGCTTCTGGAGGTAGTTGTAATCTATAAGCCACTAAACCAATGTGATCAGTAATAAGAAAAGGACCAAAGTACCTTAAGGAAAGTTTACGATGAGGGTGATCACATAAAGACTGCTGACGATAAGGTTGGAGCTTGACAAAGACATAATCACCAACAGCAAATGTCTTCTCAGTGCGATTCTTATCAACATAGAGCTTCATTTGATTATGAGCTTTGGTCAAGTTGCCCTATAGTTTGATGAGTAAAGCATCACGCTCAGCCAATTGGTCTTTAATGGATAGAGGAAAATCTATTGATTGATCCAACCGAATTAGTTTAGGGGGTTCTCTGCCAAACATAACTTGATAAGGAGTCATACCTATTGAAGTATGAAAGGAGGTATTGTAACAATATTGAGCCCAAGGTAAAAACTTAGCCCATAATCGAGGACAATGATGAACATAACATCACAAATACATTTCCAAGAAGTGATTCAAAGCCTTAGTTTGTCCATCACTTTGAGGGTGATAAGAAGAACTCATACACAAGGAAGTGCCCTGACACTTAAACAAGTGCTTCAAAAAAGAACTAGTAAAGATTCGATCATAGTCAGAGATAATAAAGTGGGGTAACCCTTGTAAATTAGCAATTTGATGAATAAACAAATCATCAACAGATTCAGCAGTATAAGTAGATTTCAAGGGTAAAAAATGTCCAAACTTATATAGGCGGTCAAGTACCACAAATATAACAGTATAACCGGTAGAGTTGGGCAACCCGGTGATAAAATCCATAGCAATATCATCCCATATCTGAGAAGGAATAGGAAGAGGTTGAAGGAGACCATAAGGTGATTGCTGAATGGATTTAGCTTGCTGACAGATATTACAGTGTTTAATATACTGCTTGATATCATTCCGTATGCCTTGCCACCAAAATTTAGTAGCTATTCGGGCATGAGTGCTCACTGTTCCAGCATGACCCCTAACCTTAGAACAATGAAATAGGATAAGCTGTAGGAGTTCCTTATTCTCATGAGGTAATACTAAGCCATGTTTGTAAAATAAACGACCATGATGAATACTGAAATTAGGATATTCAGCAGAATTTTGCTGCACGCCATCCTTAAGAGCCAATAAGTCTGGAGAAGCATTAATTGCTGCTTGAATATGATTAAAGAAATCATTGGTAGCAAAAGTAATAGCCATAAATGATCGAGAAAGAGCATCAGCAGCTATGTTAGATTTACCTGACTTATACTCGATTTTAAAGTCATAACCAAGTAATTTTAGTAACCATTCCTCTTGTTCTGGAGTTTGAATGACTTGATCAGCTAAGTGGCATAAACTTTATTGATCTGTCCTTATAATAAAGGGGTGGCCCACCAAATAATGTCAAAATTTGGAGACAGCCTCTGTTAAGGCATATAACTCTAGAACATAAACAGAACAAGTTTGCATTTTGGAAGATAATTTCTTGGAAAAATAAGCAATGGGATGGTTATTCTGACTTAAAACAGCCCCAATACCCGACCCAGAAGCATCAACCTCTATAATAAATGGTTGAGAAAAATCAAGCATAGACAAAACAGGGGCAGTCATTAAAGCCTGTTTTAACTCTGTAAAAGTTGTCTGAGCAGTAGGAAACCATAGAAAAGCATCTTTCTGCAGTAAATTAGTTAAAGGGGTGGCAATAGAGGCATAATTTCTGATGAATCTATGATAGACCCTGTCAAACCAAGAAAGCCTCGCAACTGAGACACAGAAACAGGAGTAGGCTAGTTGTCAATGGCAGCTAGTTTCATGGGATCCGTTTCCACACCATTCACAGATACTATATGGCCTAAGTATTCAATTCGATCAGGGGCAAAAGAACACTTAGATAATTTACCATATATGTGATGATGCAATAAACAATCTAAGACCAACTATAAATGATGTAAATGTAAGGACCATTCACTACTATAAATAAGTATGTCATCAAAAAATACCAACACAAATTTCCATAGGTAAGGCCAAAAAATGTCAATTATGAGGGCTTGAAATGTTGCCGGGGTATTGGTAAGACCAAAATGCATGACAAGCCACTCGTAAAGGCCATGGTAGGTCCTGAAGGCAATTTTATGTTGATCTTCAAACTTAACCAGGATTTGGTGATACCCGAAACGAAGATCAAGCTTGGTAAAGAACCTTGCACCTCTTAGTTCATCCAGTAATTCATCAACAGTAGGAATAGGATAAGAATCCTTGATTATAACTGCATTAAGTGCACGGTAATCGGTGAAAAATCTCCATGTGCCATCTTTCTTCCGAACCAACAAAATAGGAGCTGAAAAAGAACTTATTGTAATATCCCAAAAAGTGATTAAGGGCTAATGACTTCAAAAGTAGATGTAATTATTGTTGAATAAATACTTTTGGAGAATGTGTGATGGGAATTTGGATATTTTAATGATTCCAATTGCTTCTTTGTGAAAATTTGTGTGGGGAGAGTGTTTATTGTGAAATTGGAACCATTGGGAACAATTGTGCAAAAGTTAAAAAATCTGTCCATTGAAACTTTGTATAGGGCAGCCGATTTGTATAGACATTTTAAATAGGCAAATGGTGTCTAAAAATTCTGACATTTTCCAGTATTAAAGTTCACATGTCAAGCTTTAACATGGACATATAATCTGTATCATTTTGATTTGTGAGCTAAGAGTTATGGATTTTTGAAGTTTTCCCAGCAAATTAATTATTTTCTGGAACAGTATGCAAAGATTGAAATTCTGAGAATTTTGTGATAACATCTAGAAAAATTATATATTTTTCCTTAAAACTAGACTCAATAAGGGTTCCATAGGCTTTGGAATTACTCCAATTCAATTTTTCTAGAATTAGTTATGATTTTTCAAAGTTTGGGGAGAAATCTGCCAGAATTTTTGAAAAATCCCAAATTGTTGGAAATTAATCAATAATTAAATGTCATATAATATATGATATTAAATACCATCAGCCTTCTTTCTCCATCCATTTTCGTGCTATTCCAGACCTGAAACAAGAGAGAGAAGGTGAGAGAGTTTAGAAAGAGAAAGGGAAGAAATCTCACAAGGTAAGCCGATTTCTCCGATAATTTAGCTCCTAACGCGTATAACTCCGACTCCAAGCTACTCCTCTTTATTCTTTAAGGTTGTGAAGCTCAAAATTTTGTGTTTCAAGGGTTAGGGTTTTCAGCCACCTTGAGTAAAATCTAGTAGGAGCTTGAGGTAACTTCCAAACTTTAGTATATTGCTTATTCTGGTTGCTGTGGGCAATTTAATCGGTGAAATTTCGCCGAATAGCCATTGGTTTTAAATTTTGGAAATTGAGTTTCCTAAGGTTTATGCTGCCCAATTTTGGTTCAAATGGTAGTTATAACCTAATGTAATAATTAATAAAGGGTTAGGAGTAGAAAGGAACTCGTTTAAGGAGCCGAAATCGTAAAACCCCGATTTTCCCCAAAGAACTCATAAATTTCGGCCATCTCTAGAAATGGGTCTTAGAGTTGGATTTTCAATGATTTGATGGTTCCATTGCATTCAGGAGCAAAAATTAGGTGGGGTTACAGTTAACCACTTTTTCGGAAAAGGCTGAAAAAGCATAATTACGAAAACGCCCCTAAAACCCTTGAAGTAGGGCTGCCAAGGGTAAATTTATAATTTTACATTGAATTTGATAATTCTGAGTCCAGAAATGGATTCCTTGGTCGGAAATATGTTAGGATAGCCCAGATTAGAATTTCAGGAAAAGTACAACCGAACCAGGTACGGCGGGCTCGGGCCTAGTCCCCGGGGGCATTTTTGTAAATTTTCATTATAGACTCATATAACCCCAAAAAAACTATGGAAGTGTCTAAATAGTGCATTTGGAATTGTAGGATTCGATATTTACCCTGTTCGTGATCCACCTGCGCTAAAGCACAATCGGAAAGAACAAGGTAATGACTCTTTCTCTTATACTGTGTGTGAAACATTGTATGTATGTTTGTCATGCATTGAGAATACTTTGTGAATACATTGTGATGCTTTGAGTTCGCAGCGCAAGCTGACGCATAGTGATACTTTGTGATACATAGAGATCGCAGCGAAAGCTGACGCATAGAGATTACAGCCATGAGTGCTGTCGTTTGTGGTGAAAGCCATAATACATTGTGATGCTGCTTAACATGATCATATATGCTATGTGTTTATACACTGTATGAGTGATTTGCTACTACAGAGATTCTTTTGAATCTCATTCTTTCCATTGACTAACATTTTAGACAGGGCAAATGGCTCCAAAGAGAAATGAACCACCAGGAGCGGCTAGGATCTTGTAGAGATGTGTTGTTAGGTTGTTGGTTATCTATTTTGGACTTGGGATTACTGTTTATTTTTGAAATGTAGATATTACGTTGATGTTGGTCATGTAATCCCCTAGTTGGAACTTACAACCCTTAGTTTATACATGTATGAAACCCGGGAGTTGCCGGGAATTTGGCTATGCACTCTGATATGTATGACTGTGATTGAACTGCGCAGAGTAATTAGATTCGGAAGATGAATATGAGACCATGTTGAACAAATTTTAGAAAATAGATTTGAGAAAAACATATCCGTAGGTCTCTAATTCCTTTAAATTAAGCATTTTTGAATCTTAATTACGATTATCAAGGTAGGGGATTACACTTATACTAGGCTGAATGATGCCTTGGTCAAGCATATCAATGACCATCTTTTCAATGATGGCTTTCTGGTTGAATGGATAACGGTAAGGTCATACCCGTACAGCCTGTGGTAAACCCATAGGTTCAGAGAACACCACCTCAAATTGTCTTAACAATTTCAATAAATCAACAGGTAGATGTGAAGGAAAAGAAATTGTAGATGTATGCTTAGTAGGATTATAAACTAAAGTGAATAAATCTTGGACTGTATCTATAGCTTGGATTTGTTTAAAATGATGGTACTGTAGAGATTATGTTGAAGAAAACCGATTACCAACTAAAGTGATAAAAGAACCATCCAAAAAAAATTTCATAGTTGTTGTACTATAATCAGCAATATGGGGACCCAAAGTAGCGAGCCAAGCTGCTCCCATTACCAAATCAGAACCCGCTATAGGCAAAACATAGGCCGAAAGAGTAATATTATAACCATGAATTTAATGACAAAGTGTTGCACCATACCTTCTCCTCGCATAAACTGACCATTACTGACCATCACGTGATCAGTTGAAGATTGTAAAGGCAACTTAAGGTGTGACCTAATTCGTGGATGAATAAAATTGTTAGAGCTACCCCCGTCCAAGAGAATCTGCACAGTAGTACCATTGATCAAGCTAGAGAAGCGAATAATGGACCGATTAGAAGACCCTTGGAAGGCATGAAAAGATACATGAGGAACATTCGGATCCGGCACTGCAGATAATGAAGAATCAGCCTGGGAAAGTTCAGGAGAAGGTGTATCCTCATCAGCTTGTAATTCGTCATCCACTTGTAATAATAGAAAATAGCAGTTAGGGCACTTATGGTTCCAAGAGAATTTCTCATCACAATTGTAACAAAGCCCTTTTTCCCATCGCAGCTGCATCTCAGCAGCAGTGAGTCTTTTGATTAGCGCCGTTGGCCGAAAAGGTGGCTTGGGTAGGAGGCCAACAGATGATTTTGGGTTTGGCGATGGTATAAAAGGAGAAGGGGACACAGTTGACTTGGAAGAGACAAAAGTAGCATGTGAAGAAGCGATGCTAACCGGAATCTTGGAACCTGACCCAATTAAAGTAGATCACTCATCAAACAAAAGGGCCAAAGATGCAGACCTTGGTAATGTTAATGGTTCTTGGGCTAGGACTTCACTTCGTAGGTTTGGTTTAAGCCCACTTAAAAAAATCACGTAATGCATCATCGGACAATCCTTTAACTCTGTTTGCCGTGGCCATGAACTCCATGTGGTACTCATGAGCAGAGCTCGTCCGAGCTAATTTCAATAACTTGATTCGTGGGTTGTCAAAATGAGAAGGGATGAACTGCCGCTCAATGGTGAGAGCGAGAGCACGCCAAGTTGGAATCTGAGAAATGGGTTACAACAATTGAAACCACGGAACTACCGAGCCATCAAAATGCATAGAAGCGATGGTGATATGCTGATCATCCAAAATTTGGTAGAAGGAAAAATATTGTTCCACTCGAAATAACCAACTTAATGTATTAGTGCCATCGAACCTGGGAAAATCAATTTTAATCTGTTTACCAAATGCTAAAGAGCCACCAGAAGAAGCAGTAGAACCCATAACATGAGAGGAAGAGCCGGAAGGAGTCCCTTAAGTCCAGGACTCAAAACCTCTAGTACGTGCTTCCACTGAACGAGAAAGAGTAGCCAAAGAATGCTCCAAGCTCTGCATTCGTGTATTGTTCACAGTTAAGGTGGATTCACAAGTTGTCATACGAGTATTAGTAGCCTCAGCCAACTTCTAAAATTCAACATTCATGGTCTGAAAATGAGTACTCTCAGCCATGGAAGTAAAATGAAAGCACCAATGAGATAGACCAGAAAAATTATAAAGCAATCTATCTCTATAAATATTATTGTAGTTCTGGAAATGTCAATTACAGAGAATCCTTAATTGCATAATGCTTAATGGAAATACAAAAGATGAAAGAAAGCAATCTGTCACAGCAGATAATAACTAACAGAAATGAAATAAGGGAAATAGAAGAAACTGAAGAATAATTAGAGAGAAACTTTCTAACAATTGCTTGTCCTCATATCCCTTACACTCCTCCTTTTATTCCGCACTTTCCTTCAATTTCCATGTGGGTCTGCCAATTCTGTTACTCCTACGTGGCAACATAGGTGTATCTTCTTTGGACCATATCTCCTTATTTGGATCATCAATAGCTTAGGCCTCCAATATTGCATTGTTCCTAGGCCTATTCATAACAGATTCCCATCATTTGTCAGGCATGACAAGTACACTCTCTCAATGCCATATTAACTCGTAAATCTTTTTGACCTACACGAACAGGCATTTGACTTGAACCATGATCTACTATCACCATACCTTCAGCTTAAGCAATATTCTCCTTTAGTATAGATTCAATTTTGGATCCAGCACCATTTTTCCACTTCCCCATAGATTTCTTGGCAACATAAAGCTTTTTTGCTAGCTTCTGTCGATGCTCATTTATCAGCATGCATACGTTATCTCTCCTTTCTTTAACTAACCATGCATTAAAAGATTCTATAACGTTAGTGATAATATTATCCCATCGTCTAAATGGAAAGCACGACATAGCCCACTTATCAACATAACTTTGTGTCTCAACCCATCTTGCTAAGTTAATAGACAAGGACATAAGATTTCCTATTGCCTTAACAAAATCCATATCTAATTGAGAATATGCAATTTTAATGCATCCTTTTTACGCCTTCTACGCTGTCCACTACATACTTTAGAGAACTTAGCACTAAAGTTCTCTTTTACGTGCCTATAACAAAAGGCATGATGAGACCCACCAAATACTTCTCTAACCACACCAACAATTGCATTATGACAATAAAAAATAATAGTAATTTGTAGAGACCCAATCAAGTCCTTCACATTCCTCAAGAACCACGACCAATCTTCATAGGTCTCTCCACTTACAATGGCATAGGCTAATGGATACAAATCATTATCTGCATCATAAGTAGATGCAGCCAAGAGCGTCCCTAAATATGGACCGCTTAGGTGACAACTATCAACATATAAAATTGGTCTACATCCAAGTAAAAACCCAATTATGCAACACCCATATGCTATGAATAGCCTTTCAAAATGGTTGTTGACAGATGACATCCACTTGGCCACTGATTGTGGATCAGCTTCCATTAAACTATTACATAACCAAGGGATTAACATATATGATTGTTGTATTGACCCATTAATGTTATCCAAAAATCTCTCTTTCACCTTCCAAGCTTGATGATAATTCAATTGTACTCCATATTCATGAAACAAGTCATTGTGGATATCATTAGGTGCCTTGCCTTGATTAGTCCTAATATTGTCAACAATTATAGATGCCACCAGATCTGACCTATTTATATTAGACACTTGCATGTTGTCTTGTGCTGAATGTTCATGTTCATTATCAAAGGTTTTCACACACAAGAATGAAGTATTATTTGCCATTGCATAGTCTGTGATCTTCCACTTACATCCATCAACATCACATTTTGCAATCATCTTATAAGGGCTATTCTTTAAAAATTTGAATATGAACTTGTGTGCAACGCTATATTTGTATAGTGCTTCCCTAAAAGCAACTGCATCATAAAAAATATGTCCACTTCCCACAATTAATTCACTCCACGTTGTTGAATTTAATTCAAGTATTGTTGCAGGGACACTTTGAATTGCATGAGGCGTAGCAATAATATTCTCACTTGTGGGAGTAGCAGATTGTGGTTGTCTTTGTGATGTGTACGCACTGTATTTACATTTAACCCAACATTATTTATTGAATGCACTAATATGAAAGTATGTCAAGCTTATATACAAATAATATTATAAAGTAATCTCTTACCCTTGTGTTGATTGGCTTACTGTTGTTCTATTTTTATCTTCAGTAATGTACAAATGAGTACAACCTTCATTGTATTTTATCAATTGCTTCACTCCATCATCATGGTTGTTAGTTCTGTCAATGAAAGCCCAAGTTCAATCATTTTGCCAATTGTTCTCCCTCCATCATAGTGTAGCACTCCTCTTGATTCATTAATTGATTTGTCCACCTATATGCAAGTAACAAAACATCTCCAACAAATGCTGACAATCCATTATTTTCTAGGCTCTATTGTTGTTGAACCAATTTCCTGATGGATAAATTCCAGAAATAGTATTAAATAAGTTCCAAAAACAAAAAAGCAAGTATCAAATGAAATCTCTAATTAACAAAAAAAAAATACTTATGAGATAATTATCATAGAACAGTGGCAATGGGTAAGCAAAGTAAACACAAGAAATAAGTCACCAAACCATAGATATTAAGCAATCTCCAGATGCCATGTTCTTACTGTCATACTATCAAAGTTAACTACAATGATACACATGAATTGAAATTATAGAATAAGAGAGGAACACATAATGCTTATTGCTTTTTTCTTATCAAGCAGAAACAATATATTGAGTTATTGATGGTGGGAAACAATAACAAACGTAAAAATATGACTGTAGAAGTTTAGACGGAAAAAAAAATTAAGATCAACAAATGCTAGGAGTCTAGTTTGGTGAAGTAGAATGTTACTAGGAGGTGAGTTTGGGATATAGTTTTTCAGATTTTTCAAGCGAAACCACTAGACTTTCAAAGGTGAAGTCGCCTTGATCGTGACTGGGAGGCCAGTTTGCTACAATAGAGATGCTAACTTAACAGCGGATCATTTGGCCAAGGAAGCACAGGGCACAAAAAATCATTCCAGATACTTAATAAATATTTGTCATTATCCATCAATCACTCCAAATTCTCAGTTAAAAAAAATCATTCTAGATTCAGTTAAATAGAAGAAAAGAAATCTGGCTAAGGACAATTTAGTCTTTCTATTTTAATATTTTAATTTATAGTCCTTCAAAATAATTACTATTTTTATAGTCTTTCCTAATAAATATCATTTTTCTTAGGTCTTTTATTATAATTTTCCCTTACTTATTTATGAAACCTATCAAACACAGTAATATTCTGTTAGACTAAAGTATAAATATCCTTCTTATCTTAATCATCAACTATGATGAGAGAGACAAAAGATAAGAGAAGCAAGTTCAAACTTGCAAACTATATTATAGATGTAAACATCAATCAACAAAGCAAAAATAATCCACACAAGTTGGTCCACTTAATTGGTACAAAATGAGAGTATTTTGGTAAGAATTTTTTAGATGCATGCATAAGTACTTTTTTCATATAATTCATGTGGATTACGTACCTTAATCTTCACAAGCATGTAAACTGGGTTTGAAAACTTGTCGGTTGTAGTTTTAACCAAAATAATATGAAAACAATTCTGTCTCGAATATGACTTATATTGGCGTCAAATATTAGATAATTATTAAAAAACAGTAAAGTAGAATTAGGTAGTTTGGATTAGATGTGTTGAAATATTCTTACATTCTTTTGAGAAGGTAGGTGAAAGAGAATGAGAGGGAGAAAGGAGGATTACAAGAATAGTAAATGTCACTTGTTTGATTTTGTTTTAATTTTCATTTTTAAAAACTATTTTGTAAATCAATCTTTAAAAAAAATTTTCCAAATAAGAGAAAAGAAAAATATATTTATGTTAATTTAAAACAATTTGGGTTAAAAAATCAATTGATGACTATATGGTTAATTACCAACGGTTAATGGAGCTGGTTGGCCATAATTGACTGTAGCAGATGGCTAAGGTGGCTAACGATAGCCAATAGTGGTGGTGGCTATAGCATTGACTTTTTTTTAATTAAAGGACATGAACTAATAACCTTAGATTATAGGCAGGATTGAACCCCAACCTCCGGGAACTTTCATGTCACAATGGAGTATAAAACTATTTAGGCTAGCTTTGACTAATAGGGATGGCTGAAGTGGTCAACAACAGTGGCAAGCAGTGGCCTGTGAAGGTTGTTGATGTTGGCAACAATGGCTAATGTTGATGGCCAACGGTGGTAGCAGATGCGACAATGGGTGGCGGCAACTGTGGATGATGGGTGGTGATTAAATGATGGTGGCAATTGGCAATGGTTGGTATGTGGCAGTCAACAGCAACGACGAAAGGTGGCCTGTAGCTACGGTGAGCGATGATATTAAATTCGCAAGGGTTGGTGGCAACTTATACAGTTTCCAATTACTAAATAAGGTGTGTTTTGAAAAAACAAAAGGAGAAAAAACAAATATAATATGAGATGCTTCCATTTTCTTACTTTAAAAACAAACACTAAAACAGTCTTGAAAACTATTTAAATCCAAAACACCTACTCAAACGAGTTTTTTTTTATGCTTTTATTGTACAAAATTGAAAATAATTTTTTGAAAATGAAACTCATCAAACAACCCCAATATAATAATAAGTTTTTTTTGGATACATATATAAAGAATTTTGTCTCAGCCCTTATGAATAATAATAATAATAATATATTTGAGTTTGACAACATTTAAATCTGGTTTGATAATAAGGAAAATCTCAAAAAGAAGACCTCCAAATTTCAAAATCTTAAATCATGTTTGTTTGCTACAATTGATAAAGAATTGACTATCATTTACATCTCATTTTAATAGGCAATCACTGATTGAGATTTTGAAATTTTGGAGGTTTTTTCCTAAGATTTTCCTTTAATAATATTGTTGGAATATACAAATCCACCCTTGGTGAATTAGGGCCCAAATCTGATTCAAGAAAGGCTGTCATAAAGAGATACGGGTTTATAAAGAGAAATATCCCTTTACAATTTAATAATTATATTTATTTTCATGTACCCGTATGTTTAAAAGTCATATCAATTTCTTTGTGACTATACATACACTATATATAAGATGTGGGATTGAAGGAGTAGATGATTTGAATAACACACAGAATATTGCTCTTCTCCCTTTAAAAGATTCTCTCATAAGAATATTCTCTTCTCTTTCTCTCTTTGGTGTATTTACTGTGTAACATGATTGGGGTTCTCATCAATATTCCAGTTGTATGTGGGTATTTTAGTGAGTCAATCAGATTTCAGTGACGTCTAAAATTCTTGCAAATATCAACAAAAATAACAAGAAACAAAGAAGTCAAATTAGCCAATGAGGTTTGAGAATTATTGGATTCTTTGGACTAAGAAGAAAAGTGAAAGACAAGTCAGAAGAGGAACGGTACAGAGTGAGAGAGAGAGAGCGCATGAAACGGGAAAACGAAGGAATAGTAAACAATGTAGTCTAATGAAAGTGGTCCCTTGTGAATGACTGACGTGACTCTAAGTGTTTGTTTGAAATAGTAATTGGAATATTTACGGGTTTGTTTGATGTGAGGAATTTGGAGGGGAAGGAAGGGGAAGAAAAATTTTTATGAGTTAAATTTTAAAAGATTGAAAAAGTGGGGTAATAAAATTTTAATAAAGAGAATATATAAGATAAAAGAGTAAGAAAAATTAATTAAAAATTGTTAACCCCGCTTCTCTAATTTTTTTAAATTCAACTCAAAAAAATTTTCCCTCCGCCCAATTTCCCTCTCCTCCCTTCATACCAAACAAGCCATAAAAGCAGTTTTTCAATCATAATTTATAATATACAAAATAAATATATAAGAGGAATGTTATCTCGACATATGTGTATAAATACTTTTGAAATCCAAACCTGATCTCAAATATGCTTTTCAAGTCATGAATGGATGTAGCCATCACAATTAAGAAGATGTGTTGTTTTGTGACGCTGGGCAGTGCCTGTGTCCCTGTTTCTAGTCTTAACGTGATGGCAAGGAAAACTGAAAGCTACTTATTTTGAGTAATTTGCATTTTGGTCCCTCTCTGCTTGTTCATTTCCCTTTCCATTTCCTTTTTGTGGGGTAAACCCTTTTAGCATAAGGAAAATGTTCCGAACAAAATGAAATGAAATGAAATGGTAAACATAAAATGAAAATAAAAAAAAATTGGAGAAAAAATGTAAAACTAAACTAGAGGTGAACTGAAAAAACAACAATCATCGCGGAGTAAGAGTACAATAAATATAACAAAAATTAGGGGAAATTGTTCAAAAATCTTATTACAAAATCTATTGTTAAAAGATATCTGAAGTTTGTTTAAGTATTTTGACGTAACCTATTTTTAGCTGGTACAACTCTTTTTTTTTTTGGTCCGCAACTTATAACTATGTATAAAATGAAAAGCACTTGTATATCGCAAAATGTGAAGGACCTGAGTCTTTACATAGTTCTGGTTTAAAAGTAAAATTTAATAAATTATTCAAACAAAAGGGTGATAATTTTAGTTGCCTTCCTTATAATAGAAAATAGTAAACAGGTCAATGAAAAGAAACAAAAAGAAAAGTACCAACAAGAAAATAGTAAACAGGTCATCGGAAAGAAAAGGCAGCAAATAGTAACAGTTTCTGAAAAGCAAAAGGGCCAAAAAGCAAGTAAAAAAAAGCCCTTGGTCAATTCTCAAATATGCACATCTAAAATGTTCTAATAAACCATGAAGCTTTACTTATCGGAAAAAGAGGGAGAATTTTATTTAAAGCCACAAGACCAAATTTATTTCAATCAAGGATCAAAATATTTTAAAATTTCACTGTAGGACAAAGGATCAAAATGAAAATAAGTTTTATAAGTAAAAAAATAATGATGCCCCTTGTTTTTCTTTTTTTTAATAAAAAAGAGATTTGGCTGTCGCCGGAGCTCTGACATCAATGAAGCAAAAGCGGCCACCGCCGGCCTGCCATTGAAGCTTTGGCACCAATCGATAGGAGCTCCAACCCTCAAAAATTAATCTGTTATTCATAGGAGGATTTCACTTGTTCATGAAAAGTTGTATACTCATTCAAGGTTCTACTCTTCATGAACAAGTGGAATCCTCTTATAAACAACACATTAATTTCTGGTGGTCAAAGCTCCAGTCGGCCGGCGATGGTGACTCTGGCTGGCCATCAAAGCTTTGGTGCCAAACGGCCGAAGCTCTTACCACCGAAAATTAATAATGTGTTGTTCATAGGAGGATTTCATTTGTTCATGAAAAGTTTTGTGCATATTTAGATTAATTTTTGCAGAATAGCTTTTACAATTTACGATGTAAGTATGTGAGATGAGTTTTGTCTCCGCTTGTGGAAAAGAGCTTCTAAAATCATGGCTTTGTTGTTTCCCAAACATTATAGAAAATTCATGCCCCCTCCCTTTACATCCCCCCCAAAATGAAATGTTAACTTTAATATTTTGATTGTGGTTAGCTTTCGTATTTATATTACTTTTTTTTGTTGATTTTGGTGATTCTTCCATTTTGTATAAAACATCAAATTACTCATTTTTCAAGTCAAGAATAGTGCCCCACACATCCACGTTTTGACCCAAATCAATTTTTATTAAATATTCACATGTTTTAATTAACATATTGTATACACTTAGAATTATCATGGTTATTAAAATCAGACTAAATCGGCCGGTTCGATGAAGAAACCGACGAACTGGTCACCTAACTAGTCTGGTCTGGCTGATTTGACCGGTTTAGTGTTTATCCATAATTTCATGACCTCAAAAATTCATATTTAATTCTACTAATTTCTAAAAATTACAAATTAAGACTTTTTGGAAAGCTTTAGATATCTATTTTCTAATGGAAAAAGAATCACAAAAAAATATTATCGTTGGTCTTCAAAAATTCTCAAATTCCAAAATTATTTCAAAAACTATTATCGTTCAAGTTTACTTCCTCACCGATCTAGCCCCCGGTTAGCTCTGGTTTAACTCTGATCTAACCCACTGACCCTTGACCTACTACCCAAACCAATTCAATGGCCCGTCCGGGTTTAATAACCTTGAGAATTATTAATCAATATCACTTCAACAAAATAAAAAGGAATGATATAGCTAATGATAGCTTAGTATATATATTCTAGCCAAAGGATATTCATAAGTGGCAAAAAACTATAAAATCAAACTTGAATAGGCAGGTTCAAAAGGTAGATGTCATGTTATATAAGTATAACCTAATATAATGTGAAAACACTGAAGACAATTAAAAGTAAAGTAAACTTAAAACCTATACTACAAAAATGACGCATTCAAGAACTCAAAATAACACATGGGTACTTATTTTTCTATTTTTAAGTTCTTGATGATTGATTTGTTGGCCTTGAATATATGGGTGGACATATCAGACAATCTCATATCGCAATTATCAGCCAATGGAAGTATCGTTTATTAGCTAATGGAGTGTCGTCTCTATTCCCTCTTTGAAGGAATTGTTGAAAATCTTGACAACTAAACTATTAGAAGGGCATCTTCATTTTGAACTTTTTTTGCTAACATCAATGTCGTCAAGTAGTTTAAAGCATGAGTTTCTACTTCGAAGGGCTAGAAAAAAAAACCCAAGGAATAAATGAAACAACAAATAGATGACTATATAATCAAGTACTCAATTACAATATATGCTACTATCAACTAAATCTTTTTATTACCATTAATTTTGAGTAAATAAACTGCTGGAAAAAAAATCTCCCACCTTAGAAAATTGCAAAATGCCCAAACTACTAGATAGGTATTTGATGTTGCTCCACTTGACTTTAAGCCAGACAATAATTTTTCTTCCAATACAATGCTCTAATTGTTTTGAGAACACTACTACAAAAAGGGGTTATAACGTCCCAAAACGGGGGGACGTATATATTGGGGGCGTAGTAAGTTGTAAGAAAAGACGTCCCAAATATTAGGGACGTCTAAGGTGAGACTTTAGACATCCCAAATGACATTTGGGACGTCTAAAGTCCCCCCTGGGTGGGACTTTAGACCTCCCAATTCTTAATTTGGGACGTCTAAAACTTATGTTTTTTTATACCATGATTTACATTCTGTATTACCCTGCAAATTCAAACTGCAAAAACAGAATAGAAGATGAATTCATAAACAACACTGTCCATTACAAACTGGTAAGGACATCCAGCACTACAATCTTTACTATATATACATACAATAACAACTCATACAACCTACTACTATATATATCAACAATAACAACCAGAAAGTGTCAAAATGCTGTCATCACACAACTACAACAGCTGATATAAAATAAAAAGTTTACTGCTCTATATGTTGAAGAAGATGTCCAGCCAAAAGATCTCTGATCAAATCAAGGCATTCCTTTTGAAAACATTCATCCAACTATGATCCATTTTGTTACCACCTAAGGCATTCCCAATAACATTCACACGTTTAGTACAATTGTCAACGACATATGATGGGATTGCCTAATTAAGTTATCAACCCAATTTAGGATTTTAAAATATGGGCTTAATAACTTTATTGCCCTTCTAGTCTCCTCTCTCCTCTTAAAAGGGTTTCAGTGCTATGTAACTTATTTTTTTAACAAGTATTTGTATATAAACAGTAATGTATAATAAAATAAATATAATAAGATTAAATTAAATAATTTTTTTGAGGTTTGGAAGATTTAAAAAAACGAGTTTCATATTAATAAAACAATTTTAAGTTGAGTTCTTCCAAAAATAAAATTTTTTTATTGAAAATATTTAGATAAAAATCATTTAATGAATATTGGGGTTATGGTTTTCCTTTTAGTTTTGGCTTGAATTATTCTTCATAATTCATTTGGAATACAAGAATTTCTTTAATTTAAACAAATCATATTTTAATTTATTATATATACTAATTAATGGTATACACAAGTAAATTTATATTTAAACAAGAAAATAAACCATTGCACTGGAGTTTTCGAATACATGCAATTTAAGCAATATAAGACACCAAACACACCAGGCTAATCTCAACCATCTCAATATAAGCAATATATAAGCACAATCTCAACCATTTCAAGTAAATTTATATTTCAAAAACAAAATATACATACCATTCTGTTACAAAAAAAACAAGAAGAAAATAAATGAACTTGATCAGGGGCGCCCACTAGTTTGCTGGAGAGGACGTTGGAGATCCACGGTGGTGTGCACAACAATGGAAGGAAGGAGGTGGAGGAGAGCAAAAATCTACACACTGTGGAAGAGGTGAAGTTGCAGCAGGGTCGACTGGTTGCGTGCATTGAAGAAACAAAGAAACAAAGGAGTTGAAGAAACAAAGAGGAAGAAGAAGGGAGGAGGGAGGAGTTGAAGAAAAAACAAAGAGGAAGAAGAACGGAGGAGGGAGGAGTTGAAGAAAAACAAAGAGGAAGAAGAAGGGAGGAGGGAGCCGACGGTGGGTGGGGAGGAGTAAAAGAGTAAAGTGAAGAAGAGAAGACATGTGAGGAGGTGGTTGATGAGAAGACGCATGTCAGACAAGTGTCTGACATGCGCCTTGGGGACACCTTTAGGCGTCCCAAATGGCATTTGGAACGCCTAAAGTAGTCTTGGTTTAGGTGTCCCAAATGATTTTGGGACGCCTAAACCCAGACTTTAAGCGTCCCAAAAGAAAATCCCAGCTCCAAGCGTTAAAAAAAATTTACGAAATTTATATTTCGCGCCTGGAAGCACTTTAGGCGTCCCAAATTTAAATTTGGGACGCCTAAAGGTTTCCCTACATATGTATAATACGAAAATGCCACCGCCTCCCTTTTTAACCACCCAATTTTCAATTTGGGATGTCCTTGGAGGTGGTTATATCTCAATTCTGTAGTAGTGGAAAGTTCCAAGCTCTCCTTTCCATAGTCAAAGATGAATCTTAAGAAAGTCAAAAATAGAGGAATATAGAAAAAAGAAATTTAAATTCAAAAATGAATGTACTACAAGAAACAAAAAATCAAACAAAAGGAGTAAAAGAAAGGATTGAGGTGAGTGCAGTCGCTAAATTTTCATAAAAATGTGACATCTTTTTAGTTATTGTCCACTTCTTGATAACCTAAGCAACGATAGCCTTGGTATCCTTGCAGCCGGCAATATCCCTAATGAGTTCATAAGGGTGACTTGCCGTGATATTAAGGATGAAGAATTGAGATCACTGACAATGAAGAATGGAGAACACCAAAAATGGAATACATTGGCATGGGTAATATATATAAGCATTACTATAATTATAAGGCCAACTATATTTCTTGAAAATTAAGTTTCTTGTAGAATTAGTTTGAATTATGATTATGATAACTCATTGATTTATGGGCTAAATTATTATTATGATAATTCGTTGAATTATGGGGGCCAACTAATAATTTATAGATATAAAATATAAAATATTGATATTAAACTATAAAAGAGAGTGATAAATAATTATGATAGTTAAAAGAGGGTGTTAAATATCGATATTGATATTTATTAGTGTCAAAGTAAACAGAATATACTAATAGTATTAATATAAACACAACTATTTTTTTAAAAAATGGTTACTCACATAATGATTTTTAAAAGTATTATTACGAATATTATCAAAGAGAAAGATTACTCAAATCCCTGCCGTTCAAAAATGGAATTTCAACAACAGTTTAATGTGGAACAATTTTAATAA
Source organism: Inga leiocalycina (assembly GCA_963242795.1). NCBI lineage: Eukaryota > Viridiplantae > Streptophyta > Magnoliopsida > Fabales > Fabaceae > Inga > Inga leiocalycina. The sequence goes on from OY725322.1 coordinate 54,408,708, forward strand.
ATAAAAACAAAATTTGAAACTGCTTGATCGGGTATTTAATTTTGTAGTGAAATTACTAAAATCCTTTAATTTGGAAAGAAAAACGAAACGACAACTATAATTCAACAAATGACTACTTTAATTTGTTAAATCACAACCACGGCTAATGTGTGATAACTAATTTCTATGAAATTTCTTGTTAAATATCAAGACTAGCAACAATTTTGTAACAAATTCAACTTTTACAATGCTAAAAATTAAGGATAATTAATTTCACATAAGAAAATAAGATCATTTCACAAGAAAAATTAATTTCAAAATATTCATATGCTCCTATTAGTTATAAAATTGGTATTGATTCTAAATATAAGAACGCAATCCATTTCAACTATAATATTTTATATTTTTCTTAAATAAATTTACCTAACATATAAATTAATATATGATTTAATGTTATATAGGATATTTTAGAAAAATCAAGTTATATTTGTTATAATTAGATAATTTATCTAACTTCTTTAGTTTACCCAAATTAATTAAGTTATTCTTATATGGAGAATAGGCAGAATAAATTTTTTCCTCTCAAATCATAAAAGGAGTGAAGTTGTTTTGAGCGCCTGTTTGCTTTAAAGGGAGGGAATGGAAAGGGAGAAGCTCATTTTTTATCGCCTCCAAAACCCCCCAATTTGGAGGGAATAAAAATGATGAGATGAGAGAAATTTAAAGCCCTTTCTTTGAGGATTTTCTCTTTCAATTTTTCATATACTCTTTCCTGTCCTAATTATAAGACAAAGTTGACTTTTTTGGAGAAATTAAGGAAGCCAATTAAATTACTTTAGAGTATTTATATTTTTATCTTTTTCTTCCAACTAATTAATTTGACTAATAAACTAATATATAATCTAAAGATACTAAAAATATAAACACTCTAAAGTAATTTAATTGGCTTCTTTGATTTCTCCAAAAAAGTCAACTTTATCTTATAATTAGGACCGGAGGGAGTACTAAATAAGATAAGGGTTTCATTTTTTATTCCCTTTCACCCCCTCCCCTCCAACCAAACAGCGCCTAAGAGATCAAATTTCATATTTTAGTGGTCCTTTCAGGCAACTCTGGCATGCTACACAGATGGAGCCATCCTGACCTTTAACTTATTCATCATTCCCAAATCACAGCCGTTAGTTCTTCTCCGCATATGTACGACCGCACTCATGTGATCATTTCTGTATGTGTTTGGCATTACTTATTTTTGGGCAATAAGTCTTTATTACATAAGTCGAAATAAAACTTATCTCACATATTTACCCCGTATACCGTAAATCACGATTTATAAATACTTATAAGTTAAAAATAAGCTATCCCAAACAAACACTCTGAATCGGCAGTGAATAGAGCTGGGAAAACAGGCCGGCCCTTCACCGGCTCGGGCCTAAACGGGCCGGCCCGTTTAGGCCCGTTTCCTAAAAAGTACCATATTTTTGAAGCCCGCGGCCCTACAGGGCTGGCCCTTCACGGGCTCGGGCCTAAATGGGCTTAAACTCATTTTAATTCATTTTTTTTTTTGAAGTTTTACAATTTATTTATTATTTTGCTTTAAATTGGTATACATTATTTTTAAAAATCATAAATTTTTAGTTAAAATAATCATCTAATGTCCAAATTAACCTTTTTTTTTAAGTTTAAATGAATAAAACATTGTAGAAAATAAAATAAATCAAACTAATTAATAAGTGTTTGCCTGTTATTAATACTCTATTAGGAACTTAGGTGTCTCTCATATTGATAATTTGATATAATGATATTATATTTATTAATTTATTTTAAAAAAATATTAAACGGGCCTAAAAGGGCCGGCCCGCAGGGCTACAGGGCTGGCCCTACAGGGCTTGCGGCCCTACAGGGCCGGCCCTTTTAGGCCCGCTTCCATTTTCAACCTCTAAATCATAGGCCCAGCCCTTGACGGGCTCGGGCCTAAACGGGCCGGCCCGAATTCCCGGCTCTAGCAGTGAGGTGATATTTTTCTGACCCCAAATATTTTTTTAAAAAAATGGAAAACGAATTTTCTTTATTTTATTTTTCTTGGTCTTAGTTGAAGTTTATGGTCTTTGCTGAAAAAGAAAAGTTCATGGTCCATTAAGCAGAAGAAAGCGAGAACGGCAACACAAGACCTTGGAAGGAGAGAACTTGATTTTGAATAACATTATAGCATCATTAATAATATGCTTTTTTATATTTACATAATATACTGCATATAGCCGGCTGTTCGGTACAACTATTCTTTAATTTAATTTTTAACCGGGAAAATGACAAAAAAATATATTTGAAATATACAAAAGATAAATATGGGTGCTAGATTTCAATAGGAGGTACCAGAAATGTATTCATTCAAAATTTTGAAATGTAAAAAAAAATGTGAGAAATTACATAATTACCTTTACCTTTTTAGAAAAAAAAATCCTCAAAGCCCTTTGTTGGTCTCCAGCGGCGGCCCGTCACTGGAGCTTCGGTGCCTTTACCAGTGATAGGCCAGCTGAACTCTGGTAGTCTAATATTTCTTTTAAAATTTCTCAAACAAAAGTAATCAATATGGAAACTTAAATAATCAATAATGAAATTAAAGTAATAAATAGGTACTTATGGAACATTTCCCAATAACTACTTTTGCTTCATTATAAATTATTCAAGTTTCCATATTGAATACTTTAGTTTTGATATTGACTATTTTATTTAACTATTGAAATGTTCTTAATATATTTTTTGAATTTCTAAAATAAGAGTAGTTAATAATGAAACCACAGTACTCCCTTCGGTCCTATTTTATAAGCAACTTTTTCTTTCATAAGGCTGATCCCTTTTATAAGTAACATTCACTTTTTCTCTGAAAATGTAAGCTTCTTTTTTCCTAATTTACCCTTATTAAATACTCATTCTCTCTCATACTTTTTATCTATTCTTTCTCTTATACTCTTTTCATAAATAGGGGCATATATGGAAACAATATGGCATTTTTGACACACTGATTATTTTTAACTACCAGTTCCTTTTGTGCAATCAAGGGAAAAATTGCTTATTAATAGGACCAGAGGGAGTAGTAAATAACAAAATAAAAATATTTATTAGAAATTACTTAACAAAAGGGGCCCTATTTAGTATTTACCATTGTAATAACTACTCTGATATCGCTATTAACTACTCTTATTTCAGAAATTAAAAATAATATTAGTCAGGTAAAGTAGCCAATATTAAAACTAAAGTAGTCCGTATGAAAACTTGAATAATTAATAGTAAAGCAAAAGTAATTATTAGGAAATATTTAACAAATACAATGTTTACAACTTTAGTTTCACTATTAACTACTCAAGTTTTTATATTGACTATTTCTGTTTGAATTTTTTTTGTAAAAAAAATATTAGACCATCAGAGCTCGGTGACTGGTCGTCGGCAATTTTACTAGAGCTCTAGTGATAGGCTGGCATTGATAGTCATTGGCATTGGAGTTCTGGCAGCGGTAAGGGATTTTAAGGATTTTTTGTAAAATATAAAATGTAAGGGTAATTATGTAATTTCTCACATTTATCAATATTTTAAAATTTTAAATTAGTCTATTTAAAATTATTATCATTCAACATCTTTATTTATATTTTATATATTTTAAATGTCCTCACCTAGTGAAAAAAAGCTTTGTTGTTGGTATAGGAGTATATTTCAAATGTTTTTTTTTTATCTTTTCTCCTTTTTTTTTTTGGCCAATTATCTTTTCTCCTTTTTAATATTCGAACTTTTTATCTAATGAATACAAGGGTGGCTGTCCCTTGTCAAATTGATCAATCAATCATGGTCTATTTATTTGTATAATTTTAATTTATATTAAAAGGCGATATTCATAAAAAAAAAGTAACAATATTTCAACAAAAAAAAAATAATTAACAGTACAATATAGGGAGAATTGGGAATAAATACTTTTTTGGCAAATTAATTGCTGAATGTTACCAAACGTGCAAGCCATCTTCTGTGTATGCATACATCTTCCATAAAAATATGCAAATCATCTTCCGTTGTGTGCAAAATATCTTCCGTTGTGTGTAACATATCTTCCATTAAAATGTAACCAATCTTCCATGGTAATATTCAGTAATTAATTTATCTCAAAAGTATTTTGGGCGATTTTCCCTATAATATAATTTACTTATCAAATCCTATTTGTAATACCCCAAATTTTATATTCATAAAAAATATATTGTAATTAATTGAGAAATTCAATAAAATGGTGAATATTCATGAAATTTGGATCTTATGAATTTTGAAATATTTATGTTCATGAGGAAATGGGCAAATTAATTCAAGAAAGGAATTAAATTACAAAAGTGATAGCAAAATCATAATTTTGCCAATTTAGCCCAAGATTAATTATTTTCCAATTAATTGGAGTTAATTTCAATTAACCAAGGAAAATAAAGGAAAATGTATAAATTGATTATTCTTGATGGAATAAATCAAGAATTGTAAAATGAGAAGGACTTGGGCATAAATCAATTAAGGGAATTATGGAAATGTTGAAATCATTTTTTCCCTTCTCTTTCCAAAATTTTGCCTAGCATAAGGTGTAGGCAAGGAAAATTGATTAATGAAATCTAATATGCTAAGTGCCATTATCATATAAAGAGGAGATTAAATGATGATTAAATTCCAAGAGCACATGTCAAAATGCTACATGATGATGGTAATGATGACAATGGTGGAGTGTACATTATAAGAAGGTATGGTGAAGTGCATGATGGTAAGCTAGAGTGAAGGAATGAGTGAACTTGATTGCTTAGTGGAGTAGGAAGTTGGATTTAGTTGGGAGAACACTTGGTTGGTTAGAGAAGAGAGGAAGCACGTTTTTTTAAGCTAACAAAGAGAAGAAAATCTAGTTCAATGCTAATGGGAAACCAAAGGGAGTAAGTATGACATAAACTTGAAGAAAGGAGGATTGTGACAAGTGTCACATTATGGTCCCTTGATTAAATCAATGGTGTAGAATTAAGGGAGGAGGTTTATGAAGCAATTCTCTTCCCTTCCCTTCATACATTTTGATCACACTAAAGGAAAGAAGAGAGAGAGAGAGAGAGAGAGCTTGGAGAAAGTTTGAAGAGTTAGAGAGAAGGAAGAAGAAGAAGCTAAGGTAAGTGATGGTTTCTTTAGTTTTTCTTGAAGCATTTCCCTAGATCCTTCTCTAAACCTTGATTCTTCATGAATCCATGATCTTGAAGACTCATTGTTGGCTCAAGGAGAAGAGAGAGAGGACGCATAGGGAGAGAGAAGCCAAGAAGCTAAAGAGGTAACTACACCAAACTCAAATCTATACTTGTATGAAGTTGGTTTTGGAGTTTGTTGCTAGTTTGGTGATTTTTGGTTGAGTTGAAAAATTTGAAAAGCTATAACCCTAACAAGTTATGCTGCCCAAATTTCTTTGAATCATGGTTAAGATGTGTTTAAATAAGTTAATAAAGGATTAGAAGTGGAAAAGTACAAGTTTTGAAAGCTAAAATATAAAACATTTTTCCATTTTTCTTGAATATTTTGGCCAACACAATTTAAGGGGTCAGGAGCTAGATTTTCATGAAATAAATGGTTCTATTGGATTCAGTGGGAAAGAATAGGTGGGGTTACAGTTGGTCACTTTTTCGGAAAAGGCCGAAAAAGCATAATTATGAAAACACCCCTAAAAACCCAAATTGGGGCAGTCAAGGGTATTTTTATAATTTGACAGTGAATTTGGTGATTTTGAGCCCAGAAATGGATTCCTTGGGCGAAAATACATCAGAATAGCCCTAGTCAAAATTTTGGGAAAACATGCCATCATGTCGGGTACGGCGGGGCCAGGGTCCCGGAGACATTTTAGTAAATTTTTACCATAGACTAATATAACCACAAGAAACACTATGGAAGAGTTTAAAATGATGCTTGGATAGGTTATAACCTATTTCTTATTTATTTAATATTTTAGGATCGAGTTGGAGACCGGACACAACACATATTTCCAAACACATTTAAAAAGGGGTTTATAAAGCTTTGAGGTAGAAACATTATCCTTCATAAATCATGCCATAGTTATATGCTTGTGTGGATGTCAATGTTTGTAAATGCACTTTATTAATTAACATGAATTACCTAGAGAGAGGCAGTTAGTGCCGGTGTGCACTTACACTAGGAGTTGGTGGAAGACCAATCAGTGTAGATTGTGAGGCTGTGCCCTACTCATGTATACATGATGATGATGTGTTTATTATTTATTAATTGGTGCATACCTTGGCGCATGTCATATTTACTTTTTACATTTCTATGAATGATAGCATGTTTCTACTATGATTCTTTGGAATCTCACCCTATTTTTAAATAAACATATCAGCGGGTGTTAGTGGGTCAAAAGGCAAAGGCGTGGACGTCGGGAAATGAGGCACGTGTCTCAAGGAAAGGACATGATCGTGGTTATATTAGTTTATGTTTAGATATTTTGGGTAATCCTGTAAACGTTAAAGTTTCCGCTGTATTTTCTATATTTTGTTGACGAACAATGTGGAATTGTAAATGAATATTTTTATCAGTATAATTGTACTTTTCTATATGCTCATTGAATTCTGTGTTTATTATCCTTTGATTATCGAAATGAAAACGGGTGTTGATACTATTCAATACACAAAGTCCAGGTCAAATTATTTGAGAAATCATACATATTCTTTTCCAAGATGCGCTGATTAGACCCCTAAATTGTAGTTAATATTTTAATGGAAGAAGATACTCTTATCTTCCTCTTTTTCATTTTCTTCTCATAATTTCATCTCTACCTTTAAATCATAAAAGGAAAAAAAAAGCAGAAAATGCTATTAAAATTGATAAAAGACAAATAAGTTTGTTCAATTTCAATAATTCTAAAGGAACTGATTTGAAATTTTGAAATATTGTAAAATTTGAGAAATTATCAAACCACTCTTAATTTTTTTAAATAAAAATTCCTCAATCCTTTGCTAGCCATCGGAGCCCCGACATTGATAACCAACGGCGGCAGCAATCACCGAAGCTTTGGTGACCTTGTTACGACCTATTGCTAGATCTTCGTGACGGCGACTAGTGACTGGAGTTCCGGCGGCCTAATATATATTTTTTTGAATTTCTCAAGTAAAAGTTGTCAATTAGATACTTGAGTTGTTAATAGCGATACTAAAGTTGTAAACGATGGCCTAAAATATTTCTCTTAAATTTCTTAGGTAAAAGTTATGAATATGGATATCTGAGTTGTTAATAGCAATACTAAAGTTGTAAACAACAAATACCCCATTTACAACTTTATTATCACTATTAATAATTCAAGTATCCATATTCACAACTGTAGCATGAGAAATTCAAACAAAATATTAGTCACTGGAGCTCTGGTGAAACTTATTATGAAATATTAAACAAATACCTCGTTTACAACTTTAGTATTGCTATTAACAATCAAGTATCAATAATGACGACTTTTGCCTGAGAAAAAAAAAAATATATATATATTAGGATATCGTTTACAACTTTAGTATCACTATTAATAACTTTTGCTTGAGAAATTTAAAAAAATAGGTAGACTGTCGGAGCTCCAGTCACTGGTCACTAGCATGGGGGTTGAGGGCTTTTAATTAAAAAAATAGGGGTAATTAGTTAATTTCTCAGATTTTGCAACATTTCAAAATTCTAAATTAATCATTTTGAAAATATTGAAATTGAACATACTTATTTATCTTTTACCAATGTTGATTGTATTTTTATGTTATTGTCCCATCTTGAATTTGATAGTTTAGATTTGATGTTTTATAAAATTATTATTATAATATTTTATAAACTAAAATTTATTTATTTTTTTTGTATTGCAGTTATGAATTGTATAGATTAGATTTTAAGAGTTCAAATTTATTTATTTTTTATGTTTATAATAATAATTTTATAAAATATTGAATTTGAACCAGTTATTTTTTAATATAACGATTTATATGAGATTATGAGAAGAAAGTGAGATAAAGAACAAATGAGATAAATCCAATATTGATTTTTTTTTTTTCAAATATTAGAACTAGGATCATTCCTAAGTTGTCATATCCTCTTTTGTATATCGTAATTCATATTCTATACCTATTTTTATCACCTTGTTAATTATTGAAATATCATTCTATCTTTTTCAAAAAACAACTAAGTAAAATATTTTTGCAAATGGGTTATTTTTATTCTAAAAAATTAATATAAGCTTAATTGCATCTCCAAGACAAACGATTAGTGTGTTTGAATTGGCGATGATACAAATAGTTTTTTTTTTCAATATAACTTTTGTAAATTTAAAAAAAGTTAAAAGTCAGATAATGTAATGTGATTTATATTTGGATTGAGGGTTGAAGAAGTCATTTTTTTTAAACTAAAGCATGTTTAGATGATTATTTTAAAAAGCATGTTTAGATGAAAAATGACTGAAAAGGACATGAATATTATTAAATAATATATATATATATATATAGTGATAATTTAGCAGAAAATTTTAAATTATAAAAGATAAAAATAGTTAATTCATTATTGGAAAAAAAATACTAAAATACTTAATTAAACATATTTAATAGATAAAAATTCATATAAAATAAATGAACGTTAATAAAAAATTTTGAATAAGCATTAAAGACACTTACAATAGAAGAGAAATTGTCACACCCTCATCTTATTTTAACTTATTTTAGAGTATTTGCAGAAAACGATACCCAGTTCAATTGGCAACATAGGAATAGCATAAATATACTGATATTATGTACATGATTACGGAAATTCCCTATAGGGGTTCCTACTTAATAATTATAATTAATGTAGTCTCACAGCGTTATGTGGGTGTCTAAACCCATCCCAGTGAAACGGAGACATCTTCCAGTCTTCGTTCCACCACTGCAATCCCCTCATACGATTCTCTTCTTTGTTCTCAGCATAGCTTTTGCCTTTACCTGTCTAAATTGTTGGTTGGGGAAGGTGAGATTCTAGGGAATCTCAATAGGAAAGCAATATCAATATGTATGCAAGATAAGTGCTTAATGCATGACATGCTTGAATTACATAACTCATGCTCACACAATGACATATCTGCATGCTCAATATTTCAAACAACATACGTATGGCCATAGCATAAATAGGAATATAGCTTCAATTATTCATATATGTTTCACATAATCAAACAAAGCAATAACATGCATCAATACACCAGCACAAATATCAAATACATGCAGGAGAGGTAAGTTCTCTACCTTAACACCCTTCCTTGATCCTTGAATAACGTGCCTCGATTTGTGTGCCGATCCCTCGGACTCTCCACTCCGTCCTAGAACGTTAATTGTAAAGTTTAGACACTTCCATAGTGTTTCTGGTGGTTATATTAGTCTATGGTGAAAATTTACCAAAATGCCATCAGGACCCCGGCCGGCCCGCTGTACCCGGCCCGATGGCATGTTTTCCCAAAATTTTGACTAGGGCTATTTTGATGTATTTTCACCCAAAGAATCCATTTCACGACATCCCGTTAGACTTTCACAACTCGAGTTTGCATTTTCACAACTCGAGTTCATATCGTCACTGGAGGGTAACCGGCGAGTGATTAGCTTATAGGATGCAGAACTCGAGTTATGAATTGATAACTCGAGTTATGAATTGATAACTCGAGTTGACCAACACATTCTTACATTTTCACGACATCCCGTTAGACTTTGACAACTCGAGTTCATATCGTCACTGGAGGGTAACCGGCGAGTGATTAGCTTATAGGATGCAGAACTCGAGTTATGAATTGATAACTCGAGTTGACCAACACATTCTTACATTTTCACGACATCTCGTTAGACTTTCACAACTTGAGTTTGCATTTTCACAACTCGAGTTCATATCGTCACTGGAGGGTAACCGGCGAGTGATTAGCTTATAGCATGCAGAACTTGAGTTGTCCATTGATAACTCAAGTTCACCAACACATTCTTACATTTTCACAACATCTTATTAGACTTTCACAACTCGAGTTTGCCATTTTCACAACATTGCAGGGTGATCATCCTACTTCTGGAGATTAGACCATATTCAATAATTCAATTTTCTTCGTAAAACAATTACTGAACAGAAAATTTACCAACCTTCCCATGTGAATATGTATGCATAATTTTAACTACCACAATCAGCAAAATCTGAATTATAGCGTTTACGATTTTGGCAACCAAAGATTATCCAGGGTGAAGGAGCAACAACATCAGATGTCATAGGATCCAAATTTGTAGAAGAAAAAAGAGTCTAGTCTAAAGAATTTGAGTGGCTTTTCCTGCTAGAACCACTGAATCTGTAAGCATAAAAACACCAATAGTATTAAGGGTTATGCAATAAAAATATCAAGATAACATCACAAGTGAATAATAATTCAAAGTTTGTTGATTCAGACATCTTGAAAATTCATTGCAGTACAAGTGTTTTGCATATTGCATGAAAAATTCAGTTACTTTATCTAAATGACTGCCATCTCCTCTTAGAGCAAGCTACAAGAATATCACTAAGATCAGGAGCATGTTGCACACATTCATAGCAAAAGTTTCTAAAGAGTAAATATAAAGAATACCTGATTTAGCATTAATATAGTTAGGGCGGCTTGCTCCTAACTATAACATTCACATTACCTGATTTAGCATTAAAATTTCAAAAAAAAAATTTAGCCTAATAGTGATCTCACCTTTAATTGATCACAGTGATTTGAAGTATTGTAAAGAGTAAATATAAAGAATACCTGTAATTTGTGCAAGGAATTCCTATTAAGCATATGTCATTGATCCATATTGATTGGAACAGAAAGTTGAGACAAATATTAACATTAAACCACAAAGAAATTGTGCTTATACTTTTCTATTAATGCTTTCCCTCCCATTGTCTGTGACTTGAATGCAAGAATCTACAACAGCACTTCTAAGAGGATCCTGACAAACAGTTAAAGAAAGGTTTCACTTCCTCAACCTTGATCAAATAGAACAAAAACTTAATTATAACACCTTATTAGCACCTCATATAAAAGGTAAATTTTCTGTTCAGTAATTGTTTTACGAAGAAAATTGAATTATTGAATATGGTCTTATCTCCAGAAGTGGGATGATCACCCTGCAATGTTGTGAAAATGGCAAACTCGAGTTGTGAAAGTCTAATAAGATGTTGTGAAAATGTAAGAATGTGTTGGTGAACTCGAGTTATCAATGAATAACTCGAGTTCTATATCTTATAAGCTAATCACTCGCCGGTTACCCTCAGTGACGATATGAACTCGAGTTTTGAAAATGCAAACTCGAGTTGTGAAAGTCTAACGGGATGTCGTGAAAATGTAAGAATGTGTTGGTCAACTCGAGTTAGCAATTCATAACTCGAGTTCTACATCCTATAAGCTAATCACTCACCGGTTACCCTCCAGTGACGATATGAACTCAAGTTGTGAAAATGCTAACTCGAGTTGTGAAAGTTTAACGGGATGTCATGAAAATGTAAGAATGTGTTGGTAAACTCGAGTTATCAATTTATAACTCGAGTTCTGCATCCTATAAGCTAATCACTCACCGGTTACCCTCCAGTGATGATATGAACTTGAGTTGTGAATGGCAAACTCGAGTTGTGAAAGTCTAATAGGATGTTGGGAAAATGTAACGATGTGTTGGTAAAGCCTAATGTCGAGTTGGGAATCATGTCAATGATGAAGCAGGTGTCGATGATAACTGTGAAGAAGATGACGAGTCGTTGGCGGTGATGGTCGGTAGCTGCGATCATTACTAAATTTTCCCAGGAAGTGATTGGGTCAAGACTCAGACAATTCGAGTGATTTTCCAAACTTATTCATTACTTCTTATGATCACTTGAGTGTTCTTAATAATCTCTTCTCTGTTTATCCCTGTTTTTTAGATCATATACACAGGATCCTATAAAAGTAGAAGATGGCGAGTTGTTGGGGGTGATGACATTAGAGTTGTTGGCAACCGAGAAGAAGATGACGAGTGCTCAAGATTTCACTATGTTTTCTTTCTAGTTTATCTCAACTCATGGCATCAGAGTTATTGATATTGTTTAACTTTTGTTACTTCTCATTTTTTGACAACAGGATTTAGTTCGGAGAAACACAAAATATTAAATATTGTGGACTATAGCAATCCAAGGCCACAGATCCAGGGTCGTCCAATGGCACCGATGACAACAGAGAAGATGAATGGTCCTGAATGTGTTTTAGCGCCATTATCACGCCTCCCTCAACCTTTTCAATTTCAAAACTTCCAGGGTCACGCACATCATTTTGTCTCGAATTCTAATATTCCAGTTCAGACACTCGCACTGATCTGGGATATGGAATTTCGAAACACCTTTGCGTCTTTTATTAATTTAAAAGTTCTTTTTGAGGGATTTTCCCAAATATTTTCAAAATTTGATTGTAAATCCTGATTTTTTCAAATAGAACTCGAAGAAAAGTTAAGAGAGTGCACTGCTTTTAGTGTACCAAATGGACATTATGAATGGAATGTTCTATCAATGGGTTTAAAGACAAGTCCAGCAATTTTTCAAGAAAGAATGGACCAAATCTTTAATCCATATAGATCTTTCATTTTGGTCTATATAGATGATATATTAGTATGTTCTAAAAGCCCAGAAGAGCATAGAAAACATTTATTTGTTTTTGTTTGCAAAGCTTTTGAAAATGGACTAGTTTTATCCAAGAAAAAGGGTGAAATTGAAAAGGCCCAAATAGAATATTTAGGTCTTACTATTAAGCCCAAGGGGATTGTAGAATTACAACCCAATATCATTCAAACTATTTTAACTTTTCCGAATGAACTTAAAGACAAGAAACAACTTATGTTATTTCTAGGACATCTTAATTATGCCATGAACTTTATCTCTTATGGGGCTTTAGTTCGAGGAAAATTACAAAAAATGCTTAGAAAGGATAAGCCCTTTATTTGGGGAGAAGAAGAAATCCAAGAGATTAGAAAAATCAAAGAGTATGTAAAAAATGAAGTTAAGCCTTTACCCTTGCCTAAAGATGAAGACGAACTATTTTTACAGACTGATGCTTCTAATCATTATTGGGGAGTAGTACTACGAAATCAGAAAGAATCCATAAATCCTATTTTATCTTATGCTTTAGGTACTTTCAAAGGAGCAGAGGTAAATTATGATATCAATGAGAAGGAACTTTTTGCCGTTAAATATGGAATAAAGAAGTTTAAAATTTGGATTGTCTGCGAAGAATTTGTTGTTGAAACAGATAATAACCCAAGTAAAAGCATTTATAAATAATAAGTGCCCAGACTCAATTCAGAGCCAGAGAAGAGCCAAATTATCTGTGTGGTTTAGTATGTATTCTTTTAAGGTGGTAAGTATTAAAGGAATTCATAATACTTTTGCAGATTTTCTTAGTCGATATGGAAATCAATTCCATGACTAGCCTATTGGATCAAATCCAAAAGATTCAAGAGGAAGAAGCCAAGTTGGATCTCTTCTAGGCTCTCAAAACAAGTTATATGAGGAGCTGATGAAGCTTCAAAGCCAAGTTATACTTCAAAGAAGTATATTACTTTGTCTCAGAATTGATTTAAAACAGTTCATAAGGAATTCCAATCATTTGAGCAAAGACAAGAAAGACTTAGCTAGTTCTTCTGGTTTAAGCGAGAAAAGTCTTTCTGGTAGAATATTGGAAGTTAAAAAGTCAGAGACTATGTCTTCGGCAAAATTATCCAAGTCGGATGAAGAATCTGAAAAACCTTTGGTAAAAGATTCTAGTGATTCCAAGAAAGAGAATAAGAAGGGAAACTCATTAGTGAGGCCCAATGATTTATCTAAAGAACAAAGGCAACTAGCCTTAAATCTCAACAGTTCAGGATCCAAGACAGAGACTATAGTTGAGGCTAAGGTATGTGAAGTCAAGGAAGTTATCAATCCTGAATTGGAAAGACTTACCCAAGAGTTACTTGGACAAAACTTTGTTCAAGTTCCCAAAAAGGAAACTGTTCAAGTAGGGTTTACATTTGTTGAAAAAGCCAAATAGTTAATCCCACATCCTAAATAGTTTCTTGAATTACCCGAGAATTCCAAATCCAAAGACCAATTTTTGTTATAGTATAACTGAGTGTTTACCCTAATAAATACTAGAAATAACCAAGAGTCGAGTAAAACCTTCGCCATTGACTATGGAAGTTATTATCCCAAAGTCTTAACCTTGAGCGGAGCACCCAAAGAAGTAATTAAACTTTTGTTTAATTACGGATACCTTTCATTAGCCTATGTCGAAAACCACTCTCAAATTGAAAAGGTTTTACCCAAGCCTATTGTTGTAGCCATTAAAGAGTTAGATAAAATAGGACCGGCCAAGACCAAATTTATTAAGCTTACCATTGTACCACCAGAGTTTTCTTTTACAGGTCCTTATATCTGTCAAGTGGGAACTGTTGGAGTCAATCAGCAAATAAATTTGAAAATCAAGACGAGTTTTCTTGACGCCAAAATGGAGTTCAGTAAAGACTATGTTCATCTACGACGAGCAGCGGGATATGTTCCTTATCTTGTTGAGTTAGATGAGATGATAGAAGATGAAGGAGCTTGGACTTACCATGTAACTGAGTCTGCAGTAATTTACTGTCAGAAAAAGAATCCTATGAAAAAGGGGGTTACGAGCCAGCTCATAGCCTTTAGCCAAAAGATAAAGATGAACCAGATCTGTGCCAGTGAGAAAGTAAAGAGGAATCTTTGCATCATTATGCGTAGAAAAGAAGAAAAGCATAGCTGTCCACTTTGCCAACCACCGTCGGCAGAAACAACAGAAGAAAAGAAAGAGAAACGAGAGGCCAATGTGTTGGCCACTTGAAAAGGAAAAGAAGCTTTTCTAGAAGACTTATCCGAGAAAGATACGAGATAAGGTCACATGATTACAGTTGTCGGCCACAGGACTAAAAGACATTGCCCGTGATTACCTTTTGTAACTAGGGTTGTGTAAAAGCTAACTGTGGTTGAGTTATAAAACCTGAGTTAGCTCTTAGCCGAGAATTATAAATAGCTTAACAGGATTTTTTCACAGAGCAAGATAAGCATCTCCTGGCTATGTACTCTATTTTTCCATGAGTATGTATAGTACATTTTCTTCAGAGTAATAAAATAGAAGGGATCCTTATCCCTTTCTTATCTATGCTTCCAATCTAATATTCCGAGAGGAGAGAGGATGAGTTGATGCAATCACCCGGATAACTGGACAAGTTTAATTTCGTGAAGAATATCTAAATCTTCGAAGGTTTGCCGGCTGGAAAAGGCGAGCCCGTTGAAGGCATGAGGCCGTGAAGGGCGTATTGCCGAGTAAAAGGTTGCCGAGGCGGAGAAGGGAAGAAGAGGAAAAGGATAGCGGAAGACGAGTTGGACCTGATAAATCCTAATCACTCATACCTGTTATAATCCTGGTTATTAGATAATACGATGCATGATAAGAAATATAAGGTAACCTTTATTTTATTATGAAGAATTTTGTATTAGAACTTATGTTCTTAGCCAAGGAGTCTAGCCATAATTTATATGTATTCAATGAAGAGTGGGCTATTCTAGTTACAAAATATTTGAAAATATATTTATCTCTCTATGAGGGAAGAATGAATTCAGCCTACGTAGAATTTATTAGTGAATTTGAAAATTCATTAGATCAATCAGACGAGTATTTACTTGGCAATTTCTGGATATTTAGTATTAGAGATTTTGTTCAAGTAAAACATTATGTCCATAAGGCCATAAGTCAAGTTATAGTCGATAACCTTATAACCCAAGAGGCTGTTAAGCAAAAGAGAATTACAATTAATCGAAGGTTAAATCCTTTAACTCCCGACTCGGCATCGGATCATTAGAGAATTAATCAAATGGAAAAGCGTAAGTTTGGGTGTTTATCCTTATCTTGCGAATTAGGAAGCCTATCTTTAGATGTGGTGTCCAATGAGCCGCCATCGCAACTCAAAGTGGTATCAGTGATGACCCTTCTTATTAGTCTGAAATCACGAGTTTGATATTTATTAGATGTATCACACCATTATTGTTACACTATAAGAAAGAAAACTTCTGATTTCTCGGGATCTTTTGTTCGGAATTGGTGATTCATCCAAATACCATGAATAAAGTTCCCCTCCATGATATACATGTCATTCCTTGGTGAATCGTGTAACTATTGTAATTGAATTTGTTAGGTTAATTAACATGTGAAAATTATAATTTTTTAAAAATAACCTCATTGAATAATTAATTTATTAAAATCACCCTGTTTAATGAAGATTTTGAAGAAAACAACTTCTTTTAATCAATAGTTCAAGACCAGAGTATACAGTGTTATAATCGGTAGGCACAGCGGAAGAGTTTTAAAAATTTTCACCGATCCTAATCGAGGATCTATCAACGGCGTTTAAACCAAGTTAGAAGGATTCATACCTTTTTGATGATTCAGAGTTTTCACGATCTCTAGGAGCCAACACGTCAAGTCCGCTCCCTCTACCGGTATCCACGCGAATGATCTCCAACCGAGACTGCGTGCTAGCGCCTCTAATGTCTCCTCGGGTTTCACTTACGGCTCTCAATTCTCATGTGCATATGAATATATTTGCTCTATCAAGTTTATAACCTATGAGGGCTATTTTCAAATTTCAAAATTAATCATCATTAATTTCGAAATTAATTAACAATTAATTATCTTGATGAACTAATTAAATAAATTCAGTTTAAATTAAATTTGTCCAACAGTTTTAATTTAACCTATTTATTTAATTCAAATAAAAAGCCATTAGATTTAATTTATCTTCATAAATTAAATCTGAGATACTATATCTCTATCATGTTAGTTATTAAATTTAATATATCTTAATAAATTAAATTTAAAACTAACACAATATAATAATATAATAATATATATATATATTCATATATATATATATATAAGATATATATATTTCGAAAAAATATATATCTATATAATATTATTAAATATAATAATATCATATAATATATACATATATATATATATAAGATATATATTTCGAAAAAATATATATATATCTATATAATATTATTAATGAATTATATATATATATATATAAATACAAAATTCATCCACCCTAAATTAAACATTATCTCGTGTTGGGTCATTCTTGTGTGTGACCCTGTAGGCCCATATGAAGTTGGCAGTGGGCCAATAACTATACTAACCCAAAAGTCGCAAGCGGCCTTTAGCAAGACATTACGACTACCCAATTCATATGAGGATCGTTATCACGATGCAACCTGTCATACAACCACGTTACGTGCCTTTTGTCACACGTATATCGATCAAGGATAAGGCATGGATAATGTCATCCTCTTGTTCCTGACCATTACTTTCTCGATTCCTGAGTAGCCTGATAACATAGACAGAAACTCCTTTCATCATAGTATGGCCATACATTTCTCAGACTCACTCATCGTGGGGCCCAGTAATATCTCTCTACTAATGTGAGGGACAAATTCCATCTTGATCATTCATATTCCTCTGCATGAAAAACCACCAAGCACTACTACAAAAAGGGGCTTTAACCTCCCAAATTTGGCACTTTTAACGTCCCAAAACGGGGGGACGTAGATGCTGGGGGCGTAGTAAGTTGAAACAAAAGACGTCCCAAATGATAGGGACGCCTAATGATAGACTTTAGGCGTCCCAAATTAAGAATTGGGACGCCTAAAGTCCCCACAGGGTGGGACTTTAGGCGTCCCAAATTACAATTTGGGACGCCTAAAGTCCCTCCCTGGGGGACTTTAGGCCTCCCAAATTACAATTTGGGACGCCTAAAGTCCCACCCTGGGGGACTTTAGGCCTCCCAAATTTTAATTTGGGACGCCTAAAGTCCCACCCTGGGGGACTTTAGGCCTCCCAAATTTTAATTTGGGACGCCTAAAGTCCCACGCTGGGTTACTTTAGGCCTCCCAAATTTTAATTTGGGACGCCTAAAGTCTCACCTGGGGGACTTTAGACCTCCCAAATGTTAATTTGGGACGTCTAAAAGTTTGGTTTTTTTTTATACCATAATTTACATTCTGTATTACCCAACGAATTGAAACTGCAGAGACAGAATAAAAGATGGATTCATAAACCACACTGTCCGTTACAAACTGGTAAGGACATCCAGCACTACAATCTTTACTATATATACATACAATAACCTTTCATGCAACCTACTACTATATATATCAACAAAAAACAACCAGAAAGTGTCAAAACGCTGTCATCACACAAGTACAAACGGATATAAAATAACAAGTTTACTGCTCTATATGTTGAAGAAGATGTCCAGCCAAAAGATCTCTGATCAAATCAAGGTCTTCACGTAGGTAGGCATCTTCATTATCAAAAATCTGAAAATTAGAAAGTAATAAGCTTAGATGAAATGAATCTCAAGCAAATGAATTAATTAGCATTTCGATTAGAACACCAAAAATATTATCATTTGAGAATGAAGAAGCAATTACCTTTTCAAAATCGCTAGTAATTCCACTTTGAGTTATGTTATACATATAAAGTATAACATAATATCCGCATTCAGTGTTGCCAGGTTGCCGAGGGCACTTTTAATCAAAGGGATGCAATTGGTTGTTAAAATCAATAAAGGTATGTATAAAAGGACCGTCAATGAAACAATTATGTAGGATCGAATGTACTTACTATGGGATAAAACCACTTTGGCTTTTTAACAACTGCACCCTCGCGTGACCCACCTAGGATTCTATATGTTTGACAAGCACTATCATGAAAAGCAAAATGAACAGAAATTAGAACCATTCCTTTATTTTGTTGTCAATGAAATACAAACAGGATAACTTACGTGTCGAAGACGGATTTTGTATCTCTGTCTGGCTTGTTACTCAAGGGATCAAACCAATAGACTATGTTGCGGCGGGGACATATAACACACAAAGTCCAGTGGTTTCTTTAACAACATGTACACATTAAAATGAAGTTAGATGAGTGAGAAGACAATTATTTAGTAAACTTCTGAAATTGACAAAATGTAAATACGAACCGTTGGACAATGGGTGCTAGATAACAACGAAGTTTGTGTTGTGCCATTTGGTAGCCGACATAGTGAGTCCTATGCGCCACAGTACAAGTATCCCCTGTCGTATTCGCAGGACATAAGAATCCATACCAATTACCTCTTTCCATGTTTGCGCAGAGATCGTGCAAGGTGCTATAATAGAATTAAAATAAGGAATCAATGATTGAATGTATGAAAACAAAAAACCACTAAATGAATTCTATGGGAAAATTGAAAAAAAAACTTACCGGACTGCAAATTTGACCCAGCCTGCATCTATCTCCTCCAACCTGATAAACTGCTTGAGATCTTTATTGTCAATCGTGTAGGGATACTCCTCTTGGCCCACAATCCCTGGAGGCATCTTCAAGTCAATCTGTTTAATGCCCTTGTAGATCTGTTGCAGCCGTGCTAAGAAGGGCCATTTGCTCGCAGCTTCGTCATCCTTTTAGAACATCAAAAAACAAATTGTTATTAGGATGCCAACAGATTTTCAGTAACAGTAAGGTAATTCCTACCATTGGAGGTGTTGCGTCTGAACCAATAAGATTGCGAGGCCAAAGGATGAAAGATCCTATCGCTTGACCTAACGTGCCAACCTCTGGATCGGGAACAGGGATGGCTGTACCTTCTTCCCCCTTTCTAACACTCGTCACATTCACCCTACGATAATCCTCCGGAATTTGCTGATTATGGTGGGTGGTAGCATATGTGTGAACGAGAGCATCAGCAACAACACGCAGCAGTGGATCATCCAAATAGAGGGTGCAAGGGTCTCCCGACACTGGATTGGGAGAAGGGTCGCCAAGTGGTCCCGACACTGGAGTGGGAGAAGGGTGGCCAAGTGGTTGCTCCAGAGGGTTGTAACTTCCTCTGGTGCTATTGAAGGCAGGGGATTCCTGAGTTCGAGCCTCGTCCCTTGCCCTTTGTGCTTCAAACATCTTTGCCATTTCAAGTTGAAGCTCTGGCAACAGCTCTTGTCAGAGCTTGTCGCGAAGGTTGGCCTCGATCTCTCGTTCGAGGTCCTCTCGAATCTTGGCCACAACGTCCTTACTAGGTCCAGCTTGTGACGAATAACGTGGCTGTCGTCCAAAATACCTCGCGGCACTAACTCCCCGTGTCTCTCCTCGAACACGACCAAGGTCATCTGCCTTCCCAATAGCCGTTGACAAGATGTCCATCCGTCTACTTGGATTGAATGAACCTTGGCTACTCTGCTCGTCCAGGTCATCCTGTAGCATGCAGTTTATTGTAAATGTATCGAAACCACTCGCGACATGTAAAAAATTAGGTACTTATGGTATAACTACTTACAATCCTCGCTGCAACCTCAGCAACAGTCGGATTTATGTACTTCCCAGCCTTAATCCTCCCTGCTTTCCATTTTTTGTGACGTGGAGGAGGTGCCGGTGGCTGGATAACAACGCTAGGATCAGATTCCGCTGCTTCCTTCATTTTCTGTAACTCTTCTGCCATCATTTGCCGCTCAAGCTTCCGATATCCACCGCGAGACATGAAATGTTGATATTTATTTTCTGCTTGCCTCTGGGCATTTGCTGCACTTAATTTCTATGAATGAAAAACAACAAAAAATGAATCAACGATATAAAGTATATGAAATCAAATATATAAGTAGTTCTATATCATGACAGAAATCTTACCAAAAACTCAGGATCTGCTCGTGATGCCGCAAACAACCTCCAGTCCTCTGGAGATAAATATGTATACTGTGCACATGGATCGTTACCCCTAAGGGCCCCTCGAATGTAATGCTTTGTTAGCTTGTTCTTGAAACCTTTCCATCGTACACGAACCTCATCCATCCAGTGCCTATGCATCTCTGTGGTGTCGGGGACATCGTATGTTTGCTGCAAGGTAAAACATAAGATTATTATATTTGAAACAATAAGAACAAAGCTACAATGCATCAAAACTTACATACCAAAAGTTGCTGCCAAATCATGTCTTTCGTTTTTGGGGGAACCAATCTCCAATTATCGTAGGTAATGCGCACTTTGCTTCGAGCCAAAAGCCCTATGTAGCTAATGAAGTGGTCTTCCTCAGGACCAACTGGATTCAGATTGTCATCGAAGTCTATATGCAGCCTCTCCTGTTGATGTTCATGACGTGCAACCAATGCTCCCATCTTTGTACAGCCTCTAACCCTCCTTCTTGCAGGGGGTTCAACTCTAGGAATTTCGTCATTGCTAGAGCTTTCGTCATCTCCACGCCTCTCGTCATCACTAACGTTGTCCATATTCCTGTTAACACAAAAAGCATCATCAGAAACGTAAGTAAATTGCAATGAAAACACATGCATATAGTAAGCGGGAAGTAAAACAGAAAAAACATAGTTCTCGTTTATAAATTAAGGTCTTACTCTAGATTGTTTCCCATAGTCCTTCACCATGGTCATTTCTTACAGCATATTCGTCATCATCTACCAATTCAACTTCATTTGTTCGAGGTGTAGTTGTTGTGAAAGGTGGTGTGTCATCAAGGTTGAAGGTCGGATCACCATACTTCTGTTTTTTACTTTTAAGGACAATGGACATATTTTTTCTGGCAGGATCGGTGACAAAAAACACTTGTTTCGCATGGCTTGCTAAAATGAAGGGCTCGTCTCTATAGCCAACTCTTCCAAGATCGACTGAGACAAAACCAAATTGTTTATCTATTACCACGGCATTGTTGCTAACCCACTTACATTTAAATAAAGCAACTTTGAACTTGTTGTACGTCATCTCCCATATTTCTTCTATAACTCCATAATAGGCCATAGACGCTAATATGGGGTTTTTGTCTCTCGAACTGGAAAAGTGCATAGATTCAGCTTCTACCATGACCCCACTATTTTGCATGGTACTTTTGTCATCTTGCTCTTTGGTATAGAAGGAATAGCCATTTATATCATAACCGGTCCAAGTAATGACCTGAAACGAAGGCCCCCAAGCTAGCCACTCGATTGTCTCAGACACACCGATCTCGTGCAAAACCTTTTCCTCGAACCACTGCATGAATGTCTTGTTTTGCTCAATAGCAATCTGCATGTCATTCTTCCTTGGATTCTTGTTCTTCAAAGTGTTTCTGTGTTCATTTATGTAAGGTTGAACTTCTTCCATATTATTCAGGATATACAAGTGGGCTTGCAACACCTCTTCACGAGGAACATTCTTCACTTTCAGTCCTCGTGTTCCCTTGCTTCTCCCTTCTTCATGCCGAGATTGTTCCTTCTTCCCTGACATATAATCTTTGCAAAACTCCATAGCCTCCTCAACTACATATCTTTCAACTATTGAGGCTTCTGGTCGATAAGGATTTTTAGAATACCCTTTTAAGATCTTCATGTATCGCTCGAAAGGGTACATCCACCTCAGGTAAACCGGACCGCATAGCCTTACCTCCCTCACCAAATGAACTACCAAATGCACCATTATATCAAAAAATGAAGGCGGAAAGTGCATCTCTAGTTGTGACAAAATAATGTAACCCTCATTTTCTAGTTCATCCAACTTTTCAGTGTCAATGACTTTGTTACAGATAGCATTGAAGAAAACGCACAATCTTGTCACTGTGTTTCGTACTTCATCTTTCATTATGCCTCTAATAGCTACTGGTAATAGTTGTTGCATCAACACATGATAATCATGGGACTTCATTCCCACTAACTTCAAATCGTCCATTGAGACACATCTTCTCACATTCGAGGAATACCCTTGCGGCACCTTCATTTCATGCAAACACCCACACAAACTTCTTTTCTCTGCTTTTGATAGTGTATGCGCTGCTGGCTCCATGTATGCCCTCCTACCATCATCTCTTAGTTGTGGATGTAATCGTTCTCTTATTCCCATATCGACAAGGTCTAATCTCGCATTAATCCCATCCTTAGTCTTCCCTGGTATGTGCAAAAGCGTACTGATAAGGCTATCACAAACATTCTTCTCCACATGCATCACATCAATACTGTGTCTCACGTCTAGCGAACGCCAATATGGAAGATCAAAGAAAATGGATCTCTTCTTCCATATGTTCTTCTCACCCGCAACCCTCTGATTCTTACCAAAAGTGACATGGATACGTTCCACTCGACTGTAGACTTCCTCTCCGGTTAGTGACTTTGGAGCCATTCCATGCTCCGGTAAGCCGTTAAACCGCTTTCTTAGCCTACGATACGGGTGGTACCGATGAAGAAACCTCCTGTGGCCAAGGTAGACAGTTTTTCTTCCATGCTTTAGTTGTTGGAAGTGTGTGTCTGCTTCACATATTGGGCATGCTTTGTGACCCTTCACGCTGTACCCTGACAAGTTTCCGTACGCAGGGAAGTCGTTTATCGTTGTGAAAATCATTGCACGTAGCTTAAAAGACTCCTTCTTATAAGCATCAAACACATCTACGCCTTCCTCCCACAACTTCTTCAAGTCCTCAATCAAAGGCGCCAAATAGACATCAATATCGTTCCCTGGCTGTTTTGGTTCAGAAATCATCATAGATAGCATCATATACTTACGTTTCATACATAGCCAGGGAGACAAGTTGTATATTACAAGGAGAACCGGCCACGCACTATGTGTGCTAGTAAGAGTTCTATACGGATTGATGCCGTCTGTACAAAGCCCAAGCCGTAGGTTTCTCGGCTCGCTGCCAAATTGAGGGAAGATTTCATCTATTTTTTTCCATTGTGGAGAGTCAGCTGGGTGCCGAAGATATTTCCCATCAGATATTCTCTCATCAGAGTGCCATCTCAACTTCTTCGCTTTTGTTGCACTCGCAAACAAACGTTTAAAACGTGGTATTATTGGAAGATACCACATAACCTTTAAAGGTTGCCTTTTACTTGTCACATCACCACAACCACCATCTTTTTTCACTTTGTATCGTGCAGTTTTACACTTAGGACACTCACTAAGACCTCCGTACTCATTTCTGTACAGTACGCAGTCATTAGGGCAAGCATGTATCTTCTTATACTCCATACCCATTGTAGACAGGATTTTCTTGGCCTCATACATACGATTTGGAAGTACATTATCTTCCGGAAACATATCACACAATAGTTCAAGCAACAATGTGAAACTACTATCGGTCCACCCACAAGTTGCCTTTAAGTTAACCAAATGTAATGTTCCTGTCAGCCGCGTGTACTTACTACCACTGTACAATGGTGTCTCTGCATCACTCCGCAGGCTATCATACTCCTGCGACTGCGCAAAGGATTCTGCCTCAACATCGTTAATCATTCTCTCCATTCTATCTTCATCTATGACATCCACAGCTCCCTTCTTGTGTGACGGACAATCAGTTATTTCCTCACCATGCCATATCCACCTTGTGTATCGCAGATTTATTCCATCACAAAGTAGGTGATCCTTTATGACATCAACATCCCGTCTACTCTCATTCAAACAATTGACACAAGGACAAAAATACTTCCCATTTCTTGCAGGAGCATTCTTTTTAGCGAATTCAATAAATTCGCCCACCCCTTTCTCATATTCCTCACTAGTTCTCAAAGCATTCATCCAACTATGATCCATTTTGTTACCACCTAAGGCATTACCAATAACATTCACACGTTTAGTACAATTCTCAAGGACATATGATGGGATTGCCTAATTAAGTTATCAACCCAATTTAGGATTTTAAAATATGGGCTTAATAACTTTATTGCCCCCTCCTAGCCTCATCTCTCCTATTAAAAGGGTTTCAGTGCTATGTAACTTATTTTTTTAATAAGTATATGTATATAAAATTAATGTATAATAAAATAAATACAATAAGATTAAATTAAAGAATTTTTTTGAGGTTTGGAAGAATTAAAAACAAAACGAGTTTCATATTAACAAAACAATTTTAAGTTGAGTTCTTCCAAAAATAAAATTGTTTTATTGAAAATATTTAGATAAAAATCATTTAATGAATATTGGGGTTATCGTTTTCTTTTTAAGTTTTGGCTTGAATTATTCTTCATAATTCAAGAATTTGGAATTAACAAAACAATTGTGTGTAATTAATACAAGAATTTCTTTAATTTAAATAAATCATATTTTATTTTATTATATATACTAATTAATGGTGCAGGATTTTAATACAACTATGAATTGTATTGGTTTCATGTGGCATACACTAATCAATGATTGAAAGAAACTTTTATGAGCCACTTTCATTATGTTACACTTGAACAAATAAATAAATAAAAGTTCAATCAATAATTAACGAGAGGCAAATTGAAACAGGGAGTAACTTTTAAACTTTACTCATATTTAACACAATGGAACGGGTGAGAACTAAGAAGACTTGTTTCTATTATACACAAGTAAATTTATATTTAAACAAGAAAATAAACCATTCCCAAATCAATGCAATTTAAACAATATAACCACACCAAACACATCAGGCTAATCTTTGATATCTCAATATAAGCAATATATATATAATAAGCACTATGTCAACCATTCGGAAATATTTTTCAAAAACAAAATAAACCATGTTCTGTTACAAAAAAAAATTGAAGAAAATAAACCAACCTGAGGGCGCCCCCTAGCTACTATGTTTGAGAGGTTGAGAAGATGTTGGAGCTCCACCCACGCACAACAATGGAGGAGAGAGCAAAACCCACTGTGGAGGAGGTGAGGTTGCAGCCGTGGAGGAGGTGAGGTTGCAGCCGTTCAAGAGGAAGAAGAAGAAGGGAGGAGGGAAGAGTTCAACAAAGCTAGGGCCGATGGTGGGGGAGGGAGCTTCAACAAGGGAGGAGGGAGGAGTTGAAGGAAAAAAATTCCTGAGGAGGAGGGCCGACGGTGTGGGTGGGAGAGGAGGAAGAAGAGTAAAGTATGTGAGGTGAGGGTGTGATGGTGATGAGAAGACCGCATGTCAGACAAGTGTCTGACATGCAGGGACGCCTTTAGGCGTCCCAAATGGTATTTGGGACGCCTAAAGGTGACTTTAGGCGTCCCAAATGCCATTTGGGACGCCTAAAGTGGGACTTTAGGCGTCCCAAATTCATTTGGGACGCCTAAAGTGGGCTCCTGGCGCTAAAAAAAATTTATAAAATTTATATTTCGCGCCAGGAAGCACTTTAGGCGTCCCAAATTCAAATTTGGGACGCCTAAAGGTTCCCCTACACAAAAATAATTACGAAAATGCCACCACCTCCCTTTTTAACCACCCAATTCTCAATTTGGGACGTCTTTGGGGGTGGTTATATCTCAATTCTGTAGTAGTGAAGCCCGATCGTAGCCTTTATCATCACCCGGTCAAAAGTGACTTTTGACTAGTTCAAAGCTTAGCAACTCTCATATAGGAATCCATGATGACCTCAAGTCTAAGGGCATTATGACGTGGTTATACATGAGAAAAGCTTATGACTTGATCCATGTAGCTTTCTCATAGTGGGTCGGTCCAGCACCTTGTACTCTTACAAGTGCCTAAGACTTTGATTCATATCTCCATATCTTATCAAAGTCATACTAATCTTGTTTCATCTCTGCTCCCGCATAGATGACCGACCAGGGACATTTTAGAACAATCTTTATGAATTATCCAAGGATACAATTATCACAGTTAACATGCAAATAATATGATAACAGAATAGAGAAATTTCATTAAAAATAATAATATTCAAAGTACAATAATTGGCTCTTAGGGCACAATTTCCAACATACAGATGATCCTCTAAAATATCAGATGCTTAGCCATCTCATCTATTTTCTATTTCATTGCTTGCCCAGTGCTGTGTTCTAAAAGTCAGAACTTAACATCTAATTAATATCCATTATATTTTAAAAGTAAGAACTTATGCAAAAATCCCTCCGTGTGCAGATATCTTTTCATGTCGTATTTGACAATTAAGTTACCAATAAGGTCTTTTTTTCACAATTATCCCTTCATTTTTTCATTTTTCATAATTTTTAAAATTTTTTCTCTTAAATAACACAAAAGCCGCTTATGCAAAAGCCAAACCAAACATCTTTCACTTTTACAAAAGCACTTATTCAATTGTCAATCCAAACATTCAACATTTTATCTAATCTTACTTTTTTTCAATCTTAAGATTCCATAAGTCAAAATAAAAATAAGTCACTTATCCAATCGTCAATCCAAACACACCCTAAGAGAGGGTAATTTGAGAACCGATCATATATAAAATTTTTATATTCAATGTCTTTTAACAAGCTTTTTAATTATAAAGAAAATAGTCAGCTAATGAAAATTTTAACTTGAGCTTTTTTTTTTATTTTTTAATTTGTATTTTTATAGATTATGGAGTTGTGTTTCCATGGTGTTATAAGTATGGTATTAAAACATAACAAAAGTCCACACCGAATGAGTCGATCATTAGCTCGCTAGTTCTTTGATTAAGCCTAAAATGACTTCATTTTAAATTTAAAAAATAAATAGTAGTTCATCCTGTGCAAACCACACAAATTGCTTTATTTTAAATTTAAAAAATAAATAGTAGTTCATCCCATGCAAACCACACAAAATATAAAGCACAAATATGATGAACTATTATTTATTTTTTAAATTTAAAATGAAGTCATTTTATGTCAGTCATACATAGAGGAGACTGATGATCGGCTCATTGGATGTGGACTTTTGTTATGTTTGAATACCATACTTAACACCATGGAAACACAACTCCATAATCTATAAAAATACAGATTAAAAAATAAAAAAAAAAGCTCAAGTTAAAATTTTCAACATCTGACTATTTTCTTTATAATTAAAAATTTTGTTAAAAGACATTGAATATAAACATTTTAGGTATAATCAGTTCTCAAATTACCCTCTCTTTATCATTTCTTTAATTTGGAGTCTTAGATATTCTTAGTGGAGGGGGGTGAGTTTGGCTGAAATATAATACAATTTAAAAAATCTTATATTTTGCCATTCCCTTAAAATTGTTATATTACATTAAAAATTGCTATATTTAGTGGTGGCCCTACAATTGTTAAATTTGTACTATCCCCAGAGTTGTTGAACCTGGACCGGACCGGTCGGTCTGGCCCGGAAACCGGCGAACAGGCCGATAGACCGGTCTGGTTCCCGGTCCGGTCCGGGTTGCTATTTTTAAAATTATTTTTTTTTTACTTTTTCTTTATAATTTTATACTAATAAGCCTAAAATCTTTAATTTTTTATCAATTTAGCCCTGGTTTAGCTCCGGTTCGGTCCTGGTCTGACCTACTAACCCTTAACCCGTACCCTGACTGGTTCAATACTCGGTCCGGGTTTTAATACCTTGACTATCCCACTATAGCCATATATATTCCCACCAAGACTACATTAATTCACAGTCTCCCGCTCATGGTCTTCGCATAAATGGTTCTTTCCTCTTATCGTTTTCCTCACCAAACGACAGTGTTTTAAAGAAAAGGAGGAGCAATGGAGGATTGGGCAGTAGAGAGAAGCTGACTCTAAAACTAAACGAATATAAATTACTGTCAATCTCAGACATGAACATTTTGGTCTCTATAGATTCACATAAAACTAAGGTTATTAAACTGGGATCAGTCAGTGAATCGGTTGGGATACTGAGTCAAGGGTTAGTGCGTCAGACCAGAGTCAAACTGGAGCTAATCCGGGACCAAACCAGTGAGAGAGTGAAGATTTTAGGCTTATTAATATGAAATTATAAAAAAATTTAAAAAAATAAAAAGAATTACTGAAACCGGTCCGGTTCACGAACCGGACTGGTTCTCTCACTAGGTCACCAGCTCCCGGGCCGGACTAGCCGGTCTAGTTCGAGTTTAATAACATTGCATAAAACATGACGAGACCTAAAATTTAGTTCAAAACTTCAAATGAAATAGCCCAACACACATCTTTTTAATACACATAAGTGAATAATAATAGAGAGAATAATAACTGAGAAATAGTCAAAACCAATTATTAGTAATACTTTACAGTTATTCATTATTGATCCATCCCATGTGTGGAAAAACATCAAACTGCATTATTATTATTATTTTTTATTGTTACTTATTATTTTTTAGAAAAATTAAGAGTTCCAAGCAAAGCTCTTGTAGGTAGAAGAGATAAATTAAACTGTTAAACGACACAGTCTCTCTCTCCTTGATCCTAAATTAGTCAATTGTTCAAATATCCAAACCATGCTGAAGAAGGTCATGATCTAGAAAAGATAGTAGATACCGAGTGATGATGTTTTCCCTTATAAAAAGAAGAGGTACTTTAAAGAAACCAATACATATTTTTTTACATATAACTAGTCCAATTTATTTTTTAATATTTATAAATTAATTATATAATTTGAAACCAAACAAGCAGCTCTTAATACTTTCTGGCTTTGTGTCACATGCAAAAGGCCTCCCGGTACTGCTCATTGGCATCTCTATGATTGCCGATGAGTCAACCACGACGGGCTGATAATGCCAAACCTTTTGTTCAAAAATAAGATTAATAATTAATGGCAAAAGTTCAACAAAAAAATTAATGGCAAAAGAATAATATTAATAATTAATAATTATCTCTCTTTATTTTTTTAAATCAAAATAATAATTGAATAGAAAAAATCCTTGGCAAATAATTGGTGTCTCAGATGGTACCTTCTCCTTCACTATTATTACGATTTTTTGATCTTCGATGACGGTGATTATAAAAATTTGCTTTGATCTCCGATACATACATTATTATTTTCTTCTAACTCTTTGTTTGTAGAA
This sequence comes from Inga leiocalycina, assembly GCA_963242795.1. Taxonomy (NCBI): domain Eukaryota; kingdom Viridiplantae; phylum Streptophyta; class Magnoliopsida; order Fabales; family Fabaceae; genus Inga; species Inga leiocalycina. Next base: position 54,438,480 of record OY725322.1, read on the forward strand.
TCAGTTCACCATGTTTAGTTTAATATTTAATATTCTTTTTTTGTTTGGTTCTGAATAGTACTTTGTAATATGATAGTAGAAGATTATTTGTAATACGATAATAAAGATATTAAATTGATTTCTTTTGCCAAGAAAGATTACAGATAAAAGTTGATGTTACATTATAATATCAAACTACAATATAAATTGACCCTTCAAAGTAACAATAGTTAGTTAAGTGAAAATTTATTTTGAAGAAATAAATATTTTGTAAAAAATCTATCTTGATGAATTTAAGACTAAAGTACTAAAAACCGAACTAAGCCAATAAACCGGTTAAGACATTGTTAAAGGTGAGTGATCGTACCGTACCGTGGTTGAACAGGGGGTTGACCCAATCAAAATTGAAATAACGTAATTTAGTTTAAACATACAAAAATAATTATATATAACACTTAAAAGAGTATTAGTTATTAAATAAAAAGATATTAATCCAATTGTAAATGGAATCTAATGTGTAAACCATACATAAGCTAGCTGACAAAGCAGAGTCACTAACGTATAAATATATGGCATACTCATATTTTTCCAATTCAAATTGACATTATTTCAGATTCAACAAAGGAAGGAAAAAAATATAAAAGTTAACCTGATTGATCCATCTAAAACTCTTGATCGTCTGATTAGAGGATTGATTTACTATTTTGACCGATTGACCTGTGTTGGTTTTGTTTTTATATGGCTGGGTTCTAATATACCATGTAAAAAACTAAAAATATGTTAGTATGTTGATTTATGTACTAGAATTACTACAAAAAAAACGCCTGATTTCTGACAGAATTTGTGACGAAATTTTTTCCATAGCAAATTCCGACGAAAGTTCCGTCGCAAATTTTTCTGACAGAATTTTCCGTGGCAAATTTAGCCATGGAATTTCTGATGGAATTTTTTCTATGACAATTTCTGACAGAAATTTCCGATGCAAAGTTTTCGGATGGAACTTTCTGTCGCAAAGTTTTCCAATGGAAATTTCCATTGAAAGTTGTCTTCGAAAATTTTCCGACGGAAATTTCCGTCGCAAAGTTTTGCGACCAAAAATTCCGTCGCAGTTTGCCACGGAAAATTCCGTATGAAAAATTAAAAATTATTAATTTTTTAAAAAATAATAAGGAAAATCCCATTAAAAGCCTTTTAAAATAGTAAAATCATAAATCAGGCTCCTAAACTTAACAAATTCTAAATGAGGTCGGTCATCCCAATTTAGAATTTTAGAATTGAGTTATTTTAACCTTCATACCCTTTTCTATCTCCCCCTCCATCTCCCATTCTCCTCCATCTTTCTACTCTCTCCTCTCCTTTAAGTTCCATTGGGATCTCTCCAAGGCTCATATTCAAATTCACAACGGAGGAGCTAAAATTCTTCACCTATAATTACTACTTTAAAAAGCATAGTAAGCGCTACAAAAAATAAAAATTGTTACTCCCTCCGGTCCTAAATATAGGACAAAGTTTGTAGTGTAACTTGCACTACAAACTTTGTCCAATATTTAGGACCGGAGGTAGTACTTTCAAGTTTGTGTGTCGGTCCCAAGCTAATTAGTCTTTTGATGTTCAGCAAGATCGCTTTTCAAATGCTCAGGAAAATGTAAGCATAATGGGATTATTCGGTACTGCAAGTATAGAGATTTCTTTACCACAGTCAAAAATAAAAATTATTGTCTTCATCCTCTGAGCGACCTTTTGGTTCCAAAAGAAGCAATATCGTAGGTAGATCTTCCTCTGATCACAATAACAAAGCAGCCGCCCATCGTTAGCATAAATTCGACAATTATGATAAACAAGATATTTCCAAGAGAATTTATGAACAAACAAACATGGAGAAGCTCTGAACCGTCAAGTGAAGTAACAATTTTTGGTGTTCATATGTATATTTTTATCTCTGTGAAATTGAATCTGAGACCTAAAGAGATTCCAATGAAACGAGAAGAGAGGATAGGAGAGGGATGGAGGAGAATAAGACGGATAGAAGATGAGGGAGGGAGCAAAAGGATATAAAAGTCAAACAACTCAATTCTGAAATCTTAAATTGGGATGACTGATCTCATTTAGAATTTGTTAAGTTTAGAAGCTTCATTTAGGGTTTCATTATTTCAAAAGGCTTTTAATGGGATTTTCCCAAAATAATATTTATAAACTTAAAATAATATTTATAAAATTAAAATATTAATTATTAAATAATTATATTTAAATTTAATTATTAAAATTATATTTTTATTTATTAATATATTTTTTAATATTATATTTATAATTTTATATTAAAAATAATATTTATAATATTAAAATATTATTTATTAAATAATTTTAATTAAAAATTATTTAATTTAAATATATAAATATTTTTTTTTTATTTTTTATTAAATTTTTCATTATTTTTAATAGTATTATATTTAATTAATTATAGGTATATAATTAATTAATTATATGTATGTATGTTTATATATATATATGATAATATTATATATATAATAATATGTAATAATATAACATAGGTTCATTCTGGTGCAGCTGGCAAAGACTCGGGCGCTAAGGCGTTTGCACCCTGAGGTCACAGGTTCGAACGGAAGGAGAGGTATTTGGAGGAATTACGAGGAGGCGACACCTGGCAGCCAGGGGAGAGGGAGACGTGGTGCTCTGAGGAGCAAACACGTGGCATTTGTAAATTTAAAAAAATTTTGATTTTTTTTTTAAAAATTGTGATGGAAACGAATTCCGTTGGAAATTGCAACAGAACAGATTCCGTCAGAAATTTCCGACGGAATTGAAATTCCGTGACAAATTTTTTTGTGACGCTATTATTGCCGAAGGAATTCATTCCGTCGGAAATGCATTCCATCGGAAATTCCATCGGAAATCATGTGTGTTTTTTTGTAGTGAATTAAGGGTTAATAATATTGTCAGTTTTTATAATTTGATTGAATTTTGGTTTTAGTCTTTATAGTTTTAAATTGTTGGCTTTGGAAGTCTTATAGTTGTCATAAGAATTTGGCATGCGTTTGATGACAGGTCTTTAATTTTTAAATGAGTTTTGATTTTGGTCTTTACACTTAATTAAATTTAGACCAAGTCCTCATGAAAATTATAGGGACAAAAACTAACAATTTGGAACTGAATAGATCAAAGCCAAAATTTGAGCAATATGTAAGGATCGATAATGATACTAACCCTAGAATTAATCTACTTAAGAATTGTCTAATTCTGTTATAATAACAAAATAACTCAACACGTCTTTGTCTCTCAACTAATTGGTAGCTAGCTAGTGAGCTAGATTAGTATAAGGAATGTTGTACTGTTGGAATATACTAGTCTACTCTTAGTGGATTAAGGCCCAAGCCCGATTAAAGAGGGGCTATCATGGAGAGACACGTGTTATAAAGAGAGATATCCTTTATGATTTAAATGTTATATCTATCGCCATATAATCATACGTTTAATTAACATCTATTTCTATATGATCGTATGTATACTATATATATAAGATATGGGATTGAGGGAGAAGGCTAATCAGAATATAACTCATACAGAATAATGTTCTCCCCCCTCAAAAAAGGTTCTCTCATATGAATGTTTTTTCCATTCCTCTTTTTGGTGTATTTGCTGTTTAACGTGAGAGGTTCGCATTGGTGCTCCAGTTTTATTTAGATAATTCAGTGAGTCAATCGGATTCTAGATACGCACGAAATGTTACATGTACTCTGAATAGTTTGCGTGGCCTAGTTATACACAATTACAGCCTTTCATTTTGTTGCAATATTACTACTCATTCTATAGTTTTCGTGAAGGAACCGTAGGCCTGGTGTGTCCTTAAGCAAGCAACATTTTGTTTCATATAAAAAATATATGCTCACAAGTTCAAAAGCTACGAAGTGTTATATGTTAACATTACTAATGATCTTTGTTTTGTATTGAAGCTCCACTTTGGGATCTGTTCAGACCAAGAAGATCCTATATGGTTGATTTTTCATATATGTATATATATATGTTGTGCAGTTAAAGATGAAATTCAATCACAATATAAAATGGACGTTTAAAATGTAAGGGTTAGTACAATTGTTAGTATTTATATATAATTTGATTAAATTTTAGTTTTGGTCTCTATAATTTCAAATTGTTGGTTTTTGTCTCTATAATTTTATAAGAATTTGGTCTGAGTTTAATGACTAATCCTAATACTTTTAATGAGTTTTAATTTTGGTCATTATACTTAATCTCAAAATAAGTCATTACGAACCTTTATGGAATAAAAGTATAAAACCAACAATTTGAAACTATAAGAACTAAAACCAAAATTCAATCAAATTGGAATGACCAACAATGATATTAACCCAAAATGTAATTAATTAGAGTCCAATATAATTCACGTTTAATTAACCAGAATTTAAAAATGACAAATTGATGCTCTACTAATTATAGGTTGTTGAAAATCACTGTTAAATCATGTGAACTAATTGTTTCTTTGTAGAGTAAAATGACTTTTGTGGTTATGAATAAAAGAAAAATAAAAAATATTTGTTCGTACACTATTATTAATCGAATTTGAGTTGTCAAGCCTAAATAGGGATTGAGTTGGCAACCTTCATAGGGAATAACTCCATCAGCATGGTTTCTCCACCTATAAAAATAATAATACAGTCATATCTTTAGTTGATAATGCTTGCATAGAATATCTTTTCTTAAAAATGACTTCATTTACCCTTGTCCATGTCATCCCTCCTTCATATAAATAGTTGTTCCTTATTCTTGATGCGTGGTAAAGACTTTTGTCTCTCTTTTCACTTTTTGAAAGTATTATTATTAATTCAAGGAAACTATTAAGGGTCTAAAATCTTGTTTTGTACAAGTTGCTTGTATCGAGATGATATCATATTATGGAGAAGCTTAGTTTTGAAAATGACTCGACCCCACCTTGATGAGGCTAGTTTTAAAGGGTAAATTATTTAACTTGGACGCAATCTGATTACACAAGCTATGTGAGGATTTGAGCCTATTGATATGATTTCATTTTCATGTGTGTAGAACTTATCCTTTACCCAATCTAGAACTTGGCATGAATCTTGTTTGAGGTCAGATTTGATGTTCATTTGCTTGATATAGAGAGGACCAAGGCATTCATTTTTCATCAAAAAAGCCAAATAGCCACCCTTACATGATAGCCATTTGAGCCTGTGTGATAGTATGCAGAAACCACAAATATATTCCTTACCTCTTATTCAAGTTTCTTTTTTAGAGAAGTATGTGTACACTTTGAAAATTGTGATGGCTTTGAGGTGAATCTTGTTGAAAAATGAATAGTTGAAAGAAAAAGAGGAAAAAAAGAAAAAAAAAGAAGCTCGCTAAGTTGAAAACCCATAAGAGCAACTTAAGCAAAAGTTAGAGCAAAAAAAAAACAGAGAGAGAAAATGCAAAAAGCTCCATAAGTTGAAAACCTGAAAGGGCATTTTAGGCAAAATTTAGAGCAACAAAAAAGAAAATAAAATAAAAAAATCAAAAGAAAGATGCACAGATACTAAGGAAAATATGGAAAGAGCTTCCTTCAGTTCATCTTTTGTTTTAATGCCTTTAAAGTGTACACTTGCTTGTTTGGTTATCATGAGTATCTACTTCGCTCCTTAGATATCATTTATCTTCTACTTACCTTTTATTCAAGGTACTTCTTTTGTTTTTCTTTAAAGAGTACTCAATACTCTTGGTTAGGTGAGTATGTGTACATTCCTACAATTTTTGAGACCGTCAAGGTAATCTGGTTGTAAGGCTACTCTCTTTTGGATATTTTAAAAAAGAAGAAAAAGAGAAAAAAGAAAAGAAAAAAAGCTCACCAAGTTGAAAACCTGTAAGGACGGTTTAGGCAAAAGTGAGATCCAAAAAGAAGAAGAAGAAGAAGAAAAGAAAAGGCAAAAAGCTTGCTAAGTTAAAAACTTAAAGGGCATTTTAGGCAAAAGTTAGAGCAACAAAAAAGAAAAGAAACTAGAAAAAAATCAAAAGAAAGATGGGCAAATGCTAAAGGAAACATGGAAAGATGTTTCTTCAATTCTCCTTTTATTTTAAGGCATATAGAGTGTACACTTGCTCAGCTCTATGTTTGGTTCTTATCGCTCTTAGTTTCTTAGATATCCTTTATCTTATACTCAGGGTGCTTTTCTTCTTGGTTAGGGGAGTATGTGCACATTCTTACAATTTTGAGGTCGTCAATATAATCTGGTTGTAAGGTTGCTTTCTTTTGGATATTTTTAAAAAAGGGAATAATCAAATGAGAAATGAATAAATACATAACACATAAGAACAAGAATATGATATTCTTCATCTTCTCTTCACCCTTTGTTTGTAGCCCATGCCCACATAAAAATTCCTTGTGATATATGCTAGCATATGGCTCTTTTAGTGATAAAAAACTTAGATTATTGCCAATCTTATGGAACAGGAATTGGATAATTTGGCTATAGAGAGAAAACACTAACCCTCAAACACTGAGTAGTGAGAGTAAACACTATACCTGATAAGGAAATCTTTGGGGCATTGCATTCTTATTAAACCCTTTACCTTGATACTAGCTAACTTGAGGTTGGTGACATGAATGATGCATTGATATATCTTTTGATAATATATTCTTATGACTTGGACATTGTTTTCTATATTTCAATTCCTGAGATTTTATGACCAGTTGTTAACACCTTGATAGGTTTCTTGAGTTATGCTCGGAGGTCTTTTCTCAAACATTTGGATCTAAGGAATTCTTCCATTTCAATCCTTTTCTACTCCTGATGCAGCATGTGAGCCTTTCCCAGTTTTGTCACTTTACATCTGGGGCATTATCTTCATTCTTCGCCTTTCAATAAAAGGTAACACGTTGGAATTTGGGGCTTCTCCTCAATTCTATTACTCCATCCATTTCTCAAGTCAACACTTACATTATTAAATAAATTTTTTTAAAAAAAAATTTAACTATGTAAGCATTAATGATGAAGATAGACAAAAAGATTTCATGTGCTACAAAAATTAAAATAGGCCAAGGAAAAGTTAAATATTCAAAATTTAGTTTATTGCTCAAAAGTCCTTTCTTTTGTCAAGAGTTAGTTTGAATATTCAAAATTTAGCCTATTGCTCAAAAGTCCTTTCTTTTAACAAGAGTTAGCACAAGTTATAATATCTTTTCAAATTGGGCAAACTTTTCTTGCATTGGGCTTTGCATCAATCTTACCCTCACCTTACTAAACATGTATTGCATGCCATTTCACAAATTGGGGGCAAATTTGGAATTAATTTTTCAAACAAAGAGGCTTTTATTAATGTTATGTCATGTATTGCCTTGAAATGTGCTCTTGCTAAGATTAAGGCAAACCTAAAAGCCTCTCAACAAGAGTCATAATGGCCTAAACAAGAATGATATCCTACATGAACAAGTAAGTGAAGAGGTTTTGAACAAAACTGGGGCCAAAGCGGGAGCAACATCATTGGTCGAGTAGCTCCTCATCATTTTCATCATCATCATCATCTTATAATTTCCATTATCATCTTCATCATGATCATCTCTATTCCCTTGTCATCATTATCATCCTCATTAGCTCTTCATCATTTTCATCATCATCATTAACCTCACTTCATCATTTTCTTAGAATTATCATCACCTCCTTATCATCATTATCATCATCATCCTTATTAGCATTTCATTGTCATAATTGTCATTAGGATTTTCTCATCACTATCATAATCATTTAACATATTGCATATTTGAGGCACCACATGATTAGTGTCGCAACACCACTGCCATTTATATGAGCACTTCATCACCGTTGCCATCATCATTATCATTGTTTTCACCTTTATCATGATCATCTTTACCATTATCGTAATTTCCTCGTCATAACGGCTATCACCATCCTCTTCATCATCATTGTTGTCATCCTTATTAGGATTTCATCATCTCTATCATCATCATTATTAGTGTTATCACCTTCATCATGATCATCTTCTTTATTTTCATAATCTCCTTGTTATCATGGCCATCATCATTCTCTTCATCATCATTGCCATAATTGGTGTCATTAATCATGTTTAGGGGCACCGCATGCTTAGTGCCACTTCACCACCACCATTATCATTATCATTTATGACTTCCCATTAGGGCTTCATCTTTATCATCATTAGTGTCATTATCATGTTTAGGGACACCGCAAGCTTAGTGTCACATCTTTACCACCATTATCATCATCATCATCTATGACTTTCCCATTAGGGCTTCATCTTCATCATCATTAGTGTCATTATCATATTGCATGTTTGGGTCACTGTGTGGTTAGTGTCGTGTCATCACCACCATAGTAATCACTATTTATGACTTCCTTATTAGAACTTCATCAACATTTTCATCATCGTCATCTCATTATGTGGGGCATCACACACTTATTGTCACATCATTACTATCATCATCCTCATTCATGACATCATTATTAATACTTCATCATCATCTTATCATTATCATCTTCATTATCAATATCATCATCTTCATTGCCATTATCATAAGCACTACTTCAAGGGGCATCAAATGTGTATGGTACCTTTAAAGCCCTGTACCGGCAGGCAACCTCAAAGCCCTATATCAACAGGCACCCTCAATGTTATATATGAATAGTTTTGATGATGTCAAATATAGATGTTAAGTATTAAAAGTAAAAAATTTTGTATGATATACTTATTCTTTACATTGACTAACTACTATATTTAATGTTGTATATCTTGTAGATTAGTCATAAACCCGATAGTGGGTTGATGTTATAATGCCTCATATGTGGAGAATGATCATCAAGAAAAAAGTCAAGAGGCAAGGATTGAAGAAAGAAGGCATTGCAAGAACTAATGGGAATATCAAGCAAATATTGAAGAAGATTGAATATATTCAAGAAGAGATCTAATTGGGTTATGAAGAATGACCATCAATTCAAAAATATATCTAGTTGGGTTATGAAGAATGATCATCAAGTGGCAAAACAAGAAGAAAGAGATTGAAGAAAGATGGAAGAAAGAAGAACTTGTAAGATCAAATAAGAATATCAAGATTCAAGCTCTTAGAAGTGATACCGGAGGTTGGAATGGGTCAATATGAAGCTAAAATGATGTATAGAAAGTTATGGTACCTCCGGGGATGATTACTCTAGTAATCACTCGAGTAATATGGCATTGCCACATTTTGGAGGTGATTACTCGAGTGGCTACTCGAGTAATCTGCAGAGTTACTTGAAGATTACTCGAGTGACCACTCAAGTAATGACACTTTGTTTTTCGCGCGTCAGGACAGAGCTTTGATATTTTGATCATATCTCTCTAACCACATGTCAGATTGAGCTGAAACCTGTGGCATATGAAACTAGACTCCCAACACGAACTATGGACACCAATATCACATTAAAAGAAGTTCATATAGAGAGATATGATCTGTTGAATTTGACACATGAATTAGCATCTTTCACCAGAACAAGGTTCGGTATTTTGGATATAACTCTCAAAGTACATATCAGATTGAGATGAACCAGTGCCATATGAACGTAGACTCAAAGAGCTTTCTACAGATATATAAGTTGTCATATTTCAAGTTACCTCAAAACCTTGTACTGATAGGCACCCTTAAAGCCCAGTTACAATCGGCACCCTTTTCAAAGCCAAGTAATGGCTGGCACCCTTTTCAAAGCCCAGTATCGGTAGGCACCCTTTTCAAAGCCCAGTAATGGCTGGCACCCTCAATGCCCAATAACGACAGGCACCCCTTTCAAAGCCCATTAACGGATGACACCCTTTTCAAAGCCCATTAACGGCTGGCACCCTTTTCAAAGCCCTGTACTGGCAGGCACCCTCAAAGCCCAGTAACGGCTGGCACCCATTTCAAAGCCCTGTACTGGCAGGCACCCTCAAATCCGAGTAACGGCTGACACCCATTTCAAAGCCCTATACCGGCACGTACCCTCAAAGCTCGTAACGGCTGGCAGCCATTTCAAAGCCCTATACCGGCAAGAACCCTCAAAGCCTAGTAACATTGGTACCCTTTCTAAAGCCCAGTAATGGCTGGCACCTTTTCAAAGCCCTGTACCGGCAGGAACCCTCAAAGTATCTCCCATTCATAGGTTTAAATTAGGAAGTTGCTTGTGGGGAAAATATAATAAATAAAAAACAAAATACAAATTTCATCAAGGCAAGCCAGAATTGAAAAAATCTTACAAGTTTTTCCACTACCTATCAGCATCACCTTCGAGCTTATAAATTGCCAACTGGACTTTAATTTCATCAAGGCAAGCCAGAATTGAAAAAATCTTCTCTAGCCATGTTAACTAGTCTTTGGCCTATTGAGGATCAAGTTTTCTTTTGAAGATAGGGGGTTGTTGTTTACTGAATCTTCCGACCTAAATTTGTATATTAGCCTCAGGATCAAGCAAATGATCTTCTAGTTGAGGTCCCTCGAGCGAATTAAGTTCACTGTATCCCCTTGCCAGATCTTCTAGATAATCCTGTCTCTACTGTACCTCTCACAGTTCCTCCCTAATATCGGTCATGGTGGCTTGTTGCTGTGTGAGTATATCCAGAATCTGTTGTTGTAATGGGTTAGGTCAAGGGTCTAGTACTGCATTATTTTGCCCCATTGTGGTCGTACCATCTTTGTATTTCACTATATGTAAATAAAGAAAAATAAGTTCATATGATCACAAGGGCATTTTTGTCATTTCTCAAAATGTCGGGTACACAGACATGTCATTCACAGCATATAACATGTATATACAATAGTTAGGGAAAGTACTACACATCATATGTCCTAAAACTATTGTACAATAAGTCTTTGTCATAACAAATCCTAACATATATAGAGCTTCCTAGGGGGTCACCCATCCTGTGATTGCCGTGAGTTAAGCACGCTTAAATTTCTATACACCTATATAAAACACAGATACCAGTTTTATCCTCTTTTGTCCACCGGTTGCTTATGACTGCCCTTGCCTCAAAATATGTGCCGGCTACCTCCGGTCACCCAAAAGAATATGCCTAGACCCTATATCACTCTTGGTACATGTGCCTCTTACGGAGTCTATGATATGCTCCATGAACTCCCTAAAGTGGTCGTTCGAGCCTCTCTCAACTATGTCATTCTTCTTCTGATTCCAAAAGGCCGTGTTCGGGAAGAAGTCCATGGTAGTAAAGATACATAACTCGTCTGGAAGATCAATCTCCAACGACTCCTACCTCCCGTATAGAGTCTTTACTGTGCCCAAGTAAGGAAGGTACTAGTCTACAGGGGTATCGTATGCTCGCACTACTTGTCTATACCTGCCTCGCACGTACTCCTATAGCTCCTCATTTGGTTGCAGGTTATAGGGCACGTGTACTGTCTCCACTTGGGAGATGTCAACTATGCTTGAGTCCTCCTCAAATTTATCCAGTAGTAGATGTCCTGACTCTCCCATCAACAACCCGGATAGTAATGCTGGCCTCAGCTTTGGGCCATATATTGGTCTCACTGGTACACTCTTCCTAAGTGTCCTCATCATTTTGACACCACCCGGTGCCCAGTACTCCATGTACAGTTGTCCCTCAAGGATTCTCAGCTTTGGGGGACGCGGGTTCACTGATAGAAGTGATATCTCACACTGTTGTCGTTGTCGTTAGTGCATGATTTCCTGTCACCATGCAAACAAGACTATATCAGTATACTATTCTGAAAAATGCCAGAAACGCTTTAAGCTCTGATACCAAAAATGTCAAACCCCTTAATATTTTGATATTCATAGAGTATTAAGTGCACAATTCTGTAAGGCATACAGAAATAGCAAAAACATATTGACATTAAGTACTTGTTTACAATACAGGAGAATCCTCACAGGGTTTGAAAAATATACATAAATGTACAGAGTATTCAAAAGTACAAATATAGATACCTACAGTAGCTCTGGTGTACACTAGGACTCTAAGCACCGGTAGCCCTTGTCTTTTCCTTTAAGCCACAGCTTCTGCTGGAATGGTTTCAAGTGTAGTAAAAATGTGAGATTTGAGCAAATCTCAGTAGTAACATGCTTTTCAGACATATAAAGTGTGAAAATAAATATGCAGTACAATATGTCATGTAAGATGATAGATTGTTATGCATGATAGAATGTTGTGTGTACACTATCCAAGGCCAAATGACTATTTGCAACCCTGGCTAAACTCTGCACCTCTGTTGGGTCGCAGACCACAAGTAGGCTAATGTGCGTGTCAAAGACACTATGCTCATGTTATAGAGAATGGCATACTCAAACATATAATAATCACATAGTATATGTAAGAAAAGTTACTACCTAACTCCTTTCTCAATTCCTTTGTCTGTCTTAGCCTTGGTTTCGGCTCGGGAGATTTCCAGTTCCTATCAAAATTAAAGTTACAAGTAATTGATTATTACTTGTATCATTACTACTTTTAAATCAATTTTGTTGGTTATGTAATGTAGTTATAACAGTTTCTGCACAGTACAATTCTGCATAATGCAGTTTCACTGGTTTTAGAAATTGACAAATTTTCAGTTAACTTTGGAAATTCATAATTAATTATACAAAATCCAATTTGACTGATTCCAAAGCCAAAATGAAGATCTTTAAAATTTATTTTCATGGAAAAATACCTAAAGCTAGCGATTATTATCACATTTTTCCTAGAAATTCACAGAACTTCCTCTGTTCTAGATTAAATTCCAAAAACAGGGCACAACTTCAAAAATCCATATCTTTTAGTATACAAGTCAAAAAATTATGTACTACCTATCAAATTAAAGCTCTACATCTCTATTTTAATCCTGACAATTTTCATAATTTTTGGACCAGGTTTGGCCAATGAAATCTATTGCATAACAACACTGTGGCCTCACTGGAGGCAAATCAAACAGCATGCACTTACAACTTCAATAAATTCCAGATTTGCATACAAATTTCCAAAAAATCATAAACACCTATATTCCCACACAATTTTCCCTTCTAAATCCAATGGAACCATCATAATTATAAAATTCCAAGTCCTTCCCATTGTTCTGCACTTGTCCGAAAGTTAGGGTTCTTAGGAGGGAATATGGGTTTCTTGATTTCTCTTGCTTAACCACTTCCTTTCCATTTCTAATCACAGATTAACTACTTAAACACTAAATGAACATGATTAGAAGAAATTTTGGCATTATAACATTTTAGGGTTCATCATCCCAAAATCACAACACAAGGCAAAACCAAGTCAAATTCAACAACAACCACAACATCTTATAGCAGATCAAGTTTATGAGATTACCTCTTGGATTCTCAACTTTCTCACTCCTCAACGCCTTCAGCCCTCTCTCTCTCTACACTCTTGATTTGGCTTGCTATCCATGGATTTCAAGGAGGAGAAGATATTAGAGGAAGTTCTGAGGTGATTAGAAGGAAAAATCACTAAGATTACAAACTCTTACCTTTGAGTTTGCATTTGGAACCCTAGCTCCTTGTTCTTGAGCTCTCAACCTTGGCTAACTCTCTCTCCCTCTCTCTCCCTCAATTTTTGTGGCAGCTAAACCAAATGAACTCAAAATGGGAAGAGAAAGGCTTTAAAAAAAAAAACCTACCATCTTCTTTCTTCATGTTATTTTATTCGAATAAGCACATGCTCTTTTAAATTAATTATCATCTCTTTTACCCTTGGCCATTTACTTGATAGAAATAAATATTGGGAGGGAGTAATATTTACTCCTCATTTAACACAATTATCCTCCTCCACACAATTTAGCTTGAGTTGAAAATTTTGACTTTCTCATCATCATTTTTTTCCAATTTGACCAAATGACCAAAAATTGTTCTAAGTGGATATTTATCACCATTTTATTAATTTTTCCTCTTCCTCCATTATCTTGATTGAAATGTTGGGCCTTTGGAGGAGTTGAAATGCTTCTTAAATTATCACATTTTATCTCTTCACATACTTTTTTTAACCCACATTTTTTGACTTTTTAAACATATTTCACTTGGCCAAAATTCTTCCTTATTTAGATATAGCATGAACTAAATATCCAATCCTTTTATTGCTTCTCTTTGGCTGTCAAAAATGGTAGAGGAAAAGAGAAAAAAATTAGCTTCTTGTTTTATTGGGAAAATTATCATTTTGTCATTACATTATTTTGTAAAAATCCATGTACATCACAATTCACCATTTTATTTTATTAAATATATCCATTACATACAAGGAATATTATAAGACGAGACATATTACTCTCCATTCGGGTATAAATAAAGAAAAAGAATATACATATAATTTTTGAAAATTATATAAAGTAGTAGTATCCACGTCCTTTTAATGTCACCTAAGAATTAGATAGTATGATCTCGAAAAGTTTTGTATCCTACTTATTTTGATCGATTAAATATTCCGACAAGGCCATATTGATGAGTTCAAGGGCATGAAATTATTTTTCTTTTTCATACAGATACAAAGTTTGGTATACTTCTCTATTATTGTTGGATAAAAAATTCGTTAATGTGAAGTATCATAACAAATAAATAATTTAGTAATAGTATCTTTCTATAGGAGAATTGCTACAAGACAAAAGTTTCTTTAGCTCTTTTTTTTGGGAAGATGAAATATCTTTCACTTTAAAGAAAATGCACTATGCAGCCTTATTACTTTCCAAAGTAAAAATGCTACGCAGATAAAGTAAAAGGAAAAAAAATCGTAAATTGAGGCAATGCCATGTCATGCATTAATAATAGGGGAGAGAGAGTGCGAAACGATAAAGAAAAATAACCATAAAAATATAGAATTAGAATGACACTTTAAATTTGAGAGGACAAATAATTACACTTTACTCTCAAGTCCTTTGCCTCATACAAGAAGTGGTATTTTTTTTTTTTTGATTACAAAGAACACAGGAACTTAACCACTGCCACTACCCCGCTCCATTTGTAGATCCTTATTAATATGCCATACAAGTCCAGGTTGAGCCGTTGAGAACGTATAGAAACCACTATTAGCCTGAAGTGCTTCCTTAACTAACCAATCCGCAGCATTGTTGCACCTCCGATCCACATCGTATGGATTTCACGAATGAGGTTGCTATCAACATGCTTATCATTTACTCCGTTGGCACACAAGTCTATGGCTTCCGTCGAGTCCATCTCAAGTACTATCCTCCGGAACCCTAGATCCCATGCTAGCTTTAAGCCATGGAGGCAACCCCATAGCTCGGCACAGAGTGCATCTCCATCTTCGAGCCGACAGAGGAATCCTTGGATCAGATGATCGGCCTCAGACCGTAACAATCCGCCACATGCCGTTGCATTCCTAAACACAGAAAAGGCACCATCCGTGTTGCATTTGACCCAGCCTGTGTCTGGTGGTTTCCATTGAGGGGGTGTTACTTGCCCAGCTCCATTCACCTTTACTCCTTGAAGTCTTGTCCGTGCCTCTAGCATACCAGCTACCATACTCTTGGCGTTGAGCAGAATGTTCTCATTAGAGGTTACTTTCTTCTCAAACACCAGTAGGTTAAGACAACGCCATAGCCACCAGTTAATTATAACGAACAAAGCACCCCAATCAGTCTCATCATGGCTCCTCTGAGTACTATTTCGCCAGAACCAGTCATCAAAATCCACAGTGGAAAACCTACGCCACTTGGAGTGAGGGACCACCTGCTTCCATAAGTCTACAAGAAGTGGTATTAATAGACCATAATAATGATTCATGTAGCCAACTCTATTTATTAAGATAAGGTTATTGTTATTGTAGGTGATGAGCAGCGTCAAATTGTAATACCCCGAATTTTGAGACTCGAGGCTAGAGAATAAGCCTGAGATTAGTGGATTGCTAAGCCCCGGTTTAGCAAGATCCCAAATTGTGATTAGGAGTTAATGACTACAAAAGTGGATGTGGTTAGTGATTAATGAACCTTTTTAGAGAATATAAAGTGGATTGTAGTCGCTTGTGTTATGAGCAACGCCAAAACCCTATATTTGAGTTCAATTGTGGATTAACATCCAAATTGACTTAGAATAGAGGGAATAATTGAATGGGGTATTGTGATGGAAATGGTGTCATGTTGTGGTATTTAATCATTGGAATTGATTTAAATTGGATTGGACACATTGGTTGCAAAACTAGAAATGTTGTCCAGTGTGAATTCTGTCTGGGCAGTCTTCTCATGTTGACGTTTTTAATAGGCAAATTATGTCAGAAAATTATGAAACTTTCCAATCTTAAAGTTCACATCCAAAGCTTCAAAATGGACATATAATTTGTGCCATTTCATGTTGGGAACTAGGAGATATGACTGTCCAAAGTTTGAGATCGAAAATGGACTCTGTTTTGGGGAAGTGATGACATTTGTGTAATTCTGGAATTTTGTGGTGATTTCTAGTATTGGTAAATATTTTTCCTATAAAGAGGACTTAAATACCTTTCATTTGGCTTTGGAATCACCTCATTTTGATATTTCTAGAATTAGTTATGGTTTTTCAAAGTTTGGGCAGAAAATCTGCCAGAAAATCCGAAAATGGTAATTATGACATCATCTCAATAAAAGATGACATCATCATAGGATATGTTATTAAACGGTTTTTTCCTTCTTCCTCCTCATTTCTGACGCTGAGAACAGCTGAAATAGAGAGAGAGCATATGGGATCTTTAGAGAGAGAAAGAGGAAGAAATCTCGTAAGGTAAGCCGATTTCTCCGACGATCTAGCTCCTAACGCGTATAACTCCGCTCCTAAGCTATTCTTCTATGTGATTCAAGGGTTGGAAGCTCAAATTTGCTTGTTGAAGTGAGCTAGGGTTCAGCCACTCTTGAGAAAAGCTAGTGGGAGCTTGAGGTAACTTCCAAACTCTTGTGTATTGACTATTATGGCTGCTGTGGACAATTTAATCGGTGAAATTTCGCCGGATTGTCATTGGTTTCAAAAATGGAAAATGGGTGTGTGGGGCTGTTATGCTGCCCAAATTAGTACTAAATGGTAGTGCTAACCTAATGGAATAGTCAATAAAGTGGTTAGGAGTAGAAAGGAACGCGTTTACGGAGCCGAAACTGAAAAACCCCAATTTTCCCCGGAGTACTTGTATATTTCGGTTATGGCTATAAATGGGTCTTAGATTTGGATTTTCAATGATTTGATGGTTCCATTGAGTTCAGGAGCAAAAATTAGGTAGGGTTACAATTGGTCACTTTTTCGGAAAAGGCCGAAAAAGCATAATTACAAAAACACCCCTGAAACCCTTAAAGTTGAGCTGTCAAGGGTAATTTTGTAATTGACATTGAATTTGATAATTCCGAATCTGAAAATGGATTCCTTGGGAAAAAATATGTTAGAATAGCCCATGTCAAAATTTCAGGAAAAGTACAGTCGGACCGGGTACGGTGGGGCCAGACCGGGTCCCTGGGGGCATTTTAGCAAATTTTCAATATAGCTTCATATAACCCCCAGAAACACTTTGGAAGTGTCTAAATAATACATTTGACATTGTAGGACCGAATGTGAAGCCCCGAGTTGCTGGCACGCAAATCGAGGAGAAAAGACTGGAGGTAGGGGACTTACCTTACTTGCATGTATTCGATATCTTTGCTTGTGTAGTGATGTATGTGATTGCTTTACTTGATTGTGTAGAGCATATTTGAATAAATGAAGCTCTGTTTCTGTTTTCGCTGTGGCCATAGTCTTGTTGTATGAAACATTGGGCATGCAGAAATATCATTATGGGGTATGCATCTAGATAAAGCTAACATGTCATACACCTAGCATCTATCATGCATGCATTATGGTATCTGTTTCCTACTGAGATTCTCTCAAATCTCACTCTCCCCTACCAACAATTTAGACAGGGCAAGTGGCTCGTGGAGGGAGCGGCTAGGACTCCTCCGAGATGAGATTGTGTAATCCCCATTTGAAGAACTGTAATGGGCAATTGTACCATGTGTATCTTTAGCGAAGGTATGTACCCGGGATTGCCGGGATGATTAAGTTGTGCACTCTGATATTATATGAATGTGATTTATTTTCACGTAGTAATTGTATTCGAAATGTGAATATGAGACCAAGTTTATAAATGATTTCAAAAAGTATTCGTGAAAACCCCGTCATGTGATGGGTTAGTAAATGTTATTTGATTATTATTGGTCTCTATTTCATTTTAATCGCGTATTTCGGATATAATTACAGAGGGGGTTACACAAATCAAAATTGAGGGTTAAATTTTAAATTATTTTATTATTTTATGGTTTTAATATCTTTTACCCAATTATTTGGTTAGAAACATAACAACAATGTTTAGATTTTTTCACTGGTATCTAACGTTACTAGTATCCGACTAGTTCAGTTTAAGGGAATATATATTTAGGGTTCAACACAAGACCAATTATTAAAAAGTAAAAGCTTAGAAACAAATTGGAAGCCAAGCTATAAATTACCCAAAACTTCATTTGCAGGTAACCATGCATGTAGAAGAGTAGGGAGAGAATGGCATTCACTTCTTGAAGAGATAAATAATGACACTTGAGATATTGAATTCTAAAAATAACATTATTGAAGGACTTAGGGTTTTGGTTGATAAAAAATGGCCAAACCTAACTATTTATATTCACTTAGAAACATATATAGCAGCAATTGTAAAAATACTCAAAGCTTAATTATACATGCTAAAAGAATCTACTTTTTTTAACTGAACTTCTAATTATTATTTTCAAAATTCATGGTCCCTAAGTGTTTTTTTTTTCCTTATAAAATATGACCCAAACCTTATCTTTAGGAGAGGAAATAATAATGTGTGCTTGGAATAGCGATTGGAATCTTGGGTGTGTTTGGTTTAATGAAATATAGATTAGGTGAGGTTTATTAAGGTTAAGTTAGGGGAGATATGAACGTTGTTTGGTTTAAGATAAGGGGAGGTGAGATTTGGATTCTTGTTTGGATTAGAAGGGTAGATGAGGGGAGTTAATTATAAGTTGACAAATATATCCTTTTATTTATCTATATATTTTCCTTCTTCTTTTACAATTATTTTTTTAATAAAATGATTATTTTTTAATTTCTTATATAACATTCTCTAATTTTCTACATAGCATCATATATTTTAAGTTACCACATGCGTTAATGATATATAATTGTTTCTTATAACTAAAACGTGGAAAGAAGAGAAGTTCACCAACCAAAAAAAAAAAAAAGTGGAAAGAACTAAAAGAATTATTTGAAATAACAATGAGAACAAGTGAGAAGGCAAGAAAGATGAGAAGAGCAGACTGAGCAGCTGCATGAGGAAAAAATGTTTTTATATTATAGAAATAGACGTGGAATAATAAAAAATTATCATGGGCAATTTGTTCAAAATGAAGCTTAAAGTTTTTCTCATCTAAGAAAAACCCCAATTTTGGAGGTTTGAGAAAGGAGGGGAGGGAACACTACAAGACAAAAAAAATTTCACCTCCCCTGCTTCCAACCAAACAAGGTTTCTTAATTTTGAATCCTTTCCTAACATCACTTAACTTAAAAAAATCTCCAACCAAACATATTTTAAAAATAGATTTTTAATCGTGATTTATGATTTACGAAGTAAGTATGTAATAATAATATTATTTTAACTTACCTATATAAATACTTATAAATTTTTTAAAAACTCATCCCAACCAACTAGAAAGAGAAGTACATAGTTGAACGCCAAGATGACTTTTGAATAATATACATTTATTTAAAAATTTCAATTATTACCAATATTGTGGACACTGCCAATATATTTAAAAAATTGTCTTGGAGTGCAGTTTATGAAAAGATAATAAAAGACGGGTTCGACCGACATTATTATTACTCTCTACTTTATTCCCTGCTTCGTTAGATCGCAGCCTCCATCAAATCAGAATTGGTGTTCCCAAGCCCAGGTCGCGTCCAATTGGTCCAACTCCGATCAAAAAAATAATTTTTTATTTATTCAGCTATTAAAAAGTAGAAACCAAATAAAAAATGGAAGAATCCTTAAAAAAAGATACGAAGATTGAGAAATGATAGATGACTTTTTTTTATTAAAAATTAATTAAAAAATGTTAAAAAATGATAAATAATTTTTAATTTTTTTATAAAATGACTGATTTATTATTTCCTAATATCTAAATTTCTTTTTAAATATTTTTTTTAAGAAAAATTATCCAAGGATCTAGGGAGGTGGTAGGGCAAAATTAAAAAAAAAAAGGAGGTGGTAGCTGGGTAAGAAAGAAACTATATAAACGGAGGTATGAGGTTGCAGAGAGGAGCAAAAGCAGTCCCAGTTTGGGAAGAAGAAGATGGGGTCCAAAATGACCTTTGCCACTCTCACTCTCTTCTTAGCTATTGTGTGTGTGAGTGCTAACAATTACGTTTACTCGTCCCCCCCTCCTCCTCACTCTCCGCCGTACGTCTACCATCATCCGCCACTGACTCCGGTGGTGCGCACTCCTCCTAAGGCACCCTACCACTACGCATCTCCTCCACCACCACCAAAGAAGCCTTACAAGTACCCATCTCCTCCACCTCCGGTTCACCATTACACCCCACATCCGGTTTACCACTCTCCGCCACCACCCAAGAAGCCTTACAAGTACCCATCTCCGCCACCGCCGGTTCGCGTGTACCCACCCAAGGCTCCTTACCACTACCCATCTCCACCACCTCCTCCTAAGAAGCCATACAAGTACCCTTCACATCCTCCTCCGGTTCATCACTACACTCCTCACCCGGTCTACCATTCTCCTCCTCCACCAAAGAAGCCTTACAAGTACCCATCGCCTCCTCCTCCGGTTCACCACGTTCCTCCCAAGGCTCCTTACCACTACGGCTCTCCACCACCACCCCCCAAAAAGCCATACAAATACCCATCTCCTCCACCACCGGTTCACCATTACACTCCCCACCCGGTCTACCACTCTCCACCACCGCCAAAGAAGCCATATAAATATCCATCTCCTCCTCCTCCGGTTCACTACGCACCACCCAAGACTCCTTACCACTACGCTTCACCACCACCACCTCCAAAGAAGCCATACAAATACCCATCTCCTCCTCCTCCAGTTCACCGCTACACACCTCACCCTGTCTACCACTCTCCCCCACCACCCAAGAAGCCTTACAACTACCCATCTCCTCCTCCTCCGGTTCACCACTACGTGCCCCACCCAGTGTACCACTCCCCACCACCACCCAAAAAGCCTTACAAGTACCCATCTCCACCTCCTCCGGTTCATCATTACGCTCCCCACCCAGTGTACCACTCCCCACCACCACCCAAAAAGCCATACAAGTACCCATCTCCACCTCCTCCGGTTCACCATTATGCTCCTCACCCGGTCTACCACTCTCCTCCACCTCCAAAGAAGCCTTACATGTACCCTTCTCCTCCTCCTCCTCCGGTTCACCACTACACTCCTCACCCGGTCTACCACTCTCCTCCACCACCGGTCCAAGTCTACCCACGCCCACACCCACACCCACACCCACACCCACACCCACAGCCCCACCCCCACCCCCACCCACCGTACAAGTACCCATCTCCTCCACCACCGCCGGTTCACGTCTATCCAAAGCCACACCCACAACCTCATCCAAAACCACACCCATACCCACACCCTCACCCTCTCCCACACCCTAAGCCAGTTTACCACTCTCCTCCTCCCGCTCACAAGCCTTACGTCTACGCTTCCCCACCACCTCCTTACCCCTACTAGATGGTTCTCTCTCTCTCTCTCCACTTGGTAAGCTAATCACTATACTCTTTATCATCACCTGATATCTTTCTTTAACAACACTTGATAATATTGCTCTTCTAACATTGCCTGAGTTTGCCATGTTTTAATGAAAAAATCTCGTCTTATGCTCAATGTCTAAGAATAATGACTTGATAACTGACATCTCGTTCTTCGAAAACAAGTTCTCTTAGAATGTAAATATCTAATATCTTGTACCTAATGGCTATGGAGTTCTGTCTTAAGTTTTGTCTGACGATATTATGAACAACTAGTCTTCTTTTCATGCAAAAATTCGATGATATGTAAGGATTTAGTTGTGGGGCTAGGGCCCAATATTAAAGACAAATGGGTTTTTTAAATATGCATGTGGATGTTACAGGGTCGCAGAGTCTGAGTAAATAAAGAAAGCGATGGACAGAACGAAGCACTACTTTACAGCACGGCAGAAGACGAAAGTTGAATGGAAGCTAAGTTTCCGCGTTTTGTTGATCGAGGAAAAAAGTACAAAAAAAATGCAAAAATGTTGTGTTAAATTATTTATTCCACGATTTCTTTGGGTTTTTGTTTTTATTATGATGTAATGTGACAGTTGTGAGGCACTTTCTGGCCCCGTCTTGTGCATCATATGTGTTTCGTCCTTTAGTGAAATATTATTATTTATTATTAGTAAAAACAATGCATGCATTGTAGCTTTCAACCTGTTGCTTTTGCAGTTGGCGGTGAAACTAAATTGTATTAATAAAAAAAATAAATATGCTCCTTCACGCATTGTCTCTCCATTTCTCTGCCCCTCTCTCCGTCTCTTTGTACGTGGTTCACATTTTGCATATTCCATTACGGTGTTTTCTGGGAATTATTATCTACATGCAAGAGTTCTGCATATGCCAGACCTAGGAACATGGTAGCAATGTTTTAAAAGTTATACTATATGTTGAGCTGAAAAAGCTAGCAAGTTATGATTCAAATGATCAGATAGGGTTGTTTGGTCGAACGATGATATATAATAATTAAATTATAAATAATATTATAAACATGTATGATATTATAAATATAATTAGCCTAACTTGATGAAAAATTAACAAAATTACAACTTATCTTCCAACAAAGTAAAATCATTGAAAGCAGCATCGTAACAACTTAACCGTCAATACTCACAAGTATATTAGAAAAATGTAATTATAAAAATATTTACTAATTAATGTTTCAAACCCTTATAATAATATTTAGTTTTAAAAATAATATTTTTAGATATAATCTTTATACACTTTTGTGTCTTATATTTTTAAAAGCATTTTGAATAAAAAATAGATTTTATAAATAACTGTGCACAACTAAAATTGTAATAATGATATATTAAAAAATTTAAAAATAAGCTCTTGTGCCTATACTACCACTAAGCAGCCCCTGCTTATGAAAAGAAACATGAAGAAAATAGGAAAGGAGATTAATGGAGTGAGAAAACCAATAACCTTAAGAGTTGTGATTTGCATTAGGATGTACTATTCTCTCTTATGCTTTTTTATGTTTTAAAAAGAGAGCTCAAATGTGTGGGCTACCATCCTTTGGATTAGATGAACTTGGTTGAATCTCAACCACAAGATGTTCAACAACCTCCTGAAAGCTCTCAACCTCTCTCATGTTTTCGTCTCAAGTCTTTGCCACTTCTCTCTCATTCCTTTATCTTTCTATTTCGTCTCAACTTGCTTCTTGTTCTTTCAAGCATTTGACTGCTTCTCCCCTTCTCCTCTACTAGATAGGCAACTATTACTAAGGCTGTTCAAAGACATGAATCCTAAAGTTGGGTTAAAAATTTTTATAACGTACTAATATTTTCATCACTTTGTTTAAAGCTTCAGATTCTTTGGCTGGGTAAGTGCTTTATATCTAGTATTTCTCTCTCCATTTTTTTCTTTCATTGCTTTGTCTTTTATCTTCCTTCACCTTTTCTTTCTGGTGGATCTTGAGTTGTCCAGCTATGAAAAAGCCGCTCCGGTTTGAGGTCTAACAGTGGCTCCCGGCTGAAAAGCTGGCTTTTAGCATTCCAAAATGGCCTAATGCTTAGAATGGCTAAATGCACTGAAATGGCCCGATAGACCCTCCGGCCGACAGTCCAGCCGGCCAGACTGTCCGATCTAGTCCGAGTCTTCAAACATTGCATGATAGCTAGGGAAAAAAGGTCAACATCATTGTCGAAAGGCTTTCCTTTGCCAATAATGATTTGACCTATTGTCATATATCATCTAACATATGAAAAATATAAAAAATCATCACTCAAAATACTTAAATTTTATGAGGTCTTTACAAATTATTTTGAAATTGAGTCTTTTTCTGAAATGTCTTGTTGCCATTAGTAACATTAGTTGCTAGTACTTTTTAGTTATTGTAGTTTGGTAAGTTGAAGTAGTTATTTGTTAAAATGTTGTCGTTAATATTTAGTGATAAGTAAAATATTTGCATATTTATTTTTCCTTATATGATGATTTTATGGATGATATTTAAGCTCAATTTAATAAATTTGGGTGTAATTTATAAATAAATAATGATTTTGGCATAAAATAGAATTTCTTGGAAAATACTAAATTAGACCCTCTTTCAGTTTTCAGGCAATATCTGGAGCTCTAGATGTCGGATCGGGACATTCTTTATATGGATAAAAAGCTAAGAAAGAGCTCTACAACTTTTATGTTGAGACAAAATTCCAATTCTATCTCCAAGGGTTTCGAATTTTACTTGAAAGTTGAAAGCGGGAATCATCTACCATTCCACCAACCATTTCATCTACCTCTTCATCTTTCTTTTCGCCTACTACTTCATCTACCACATTTCATCTACCACTTCATCTTTCTTTTCACCTACTACTCCATCTACCACATTTCATCTTCCTTTTCACCAACTACGTACTTCATCTACCACATTCTATCTATTAATCCACCTATCACATTTCATCTACCACTTCATCTACCTTACTCCTTTTTTCCCTATATATAGCCACCCTCTCCTTCACATTTTAATTTACACACACCAATTCATATCCATTACTCTCATCTCTTCTCCACACATACCATCTCATTTCCATTACTCTCCTCTCTTATCTACTTACACACCATTTCATTACTCTCATCTCTTCTCCACTTACTACATCATCTTAGAATTAATTTTATGTATTGTATTATTTTCTTGCATGCCTCCATCTTGGAAGGCTTAGGATTGTATTACTCTTTGTATGCCACCTACATGGAAGGTTTTACCTCCTAAAGGGACGGCTAGATTTTTACATTTTTTTATGCATCTTTTGGTTGTATATTTATGTTTGAGAATTTAATATTCAAGTTTTATGCAGTATTTATAAGGATTTCATTCTAGCTTTATATAATGTCAATTTATTTTGGTTTTATTTTTAATTTTATCATGAGCTAAATTTTCATTTCACTACTACAAAAAACCAAATCTGTGGCGCTTATTATTGCATTAGCTGTGGCGCTTGCGAAATGCCACCTATCTTAACGCTACTAAAAACAGCTGTGGCGCTTGGAAGCGCCACAGTTTTATAAATTTTTTTTTTAAAAAATAGCTTTCTGTGGCCCCTAACGTGGCAGGCGCCACAGGAAGCATACCTCCTGTGGCGCCTGGATGGCCAGGCGCCACAGGTAGGAGGGCCAGCTGTGGCGCCTGGCCGGCCAGGCGCCACAGCAGGCAAGCCTCCTGTGGCGCCTGGCCGACCAGGCGCCACAGTAGGCCTTAACCTCAGCCAGGCGCCACAGTAGGTGGTATTTTTTTTTTGTGTTCTTTTTTTTTTTTTTTTTTTGGGTGGCGCCTGGCTGGCCAGGCGCCACAATAGGTTTTTTTTTTTTTTCGTTCTGGTTTTTTTTTTTGCATATTTTTTCTCATATTTTTTTGGGGTTTTTCGTATTGGTTTTTTTTTAGCATATTTTGTTCTCATGCATATATAATTATAGTCTGCAAGGTTTAATAAGAACAATAATAGATAACTTTAAAATGATACCAACAAATGATTGATTAGCTAAAGTAGTAATGAAAATTGTTATACAATATACTGTAAACCTAGCTGAATGAAATATAATACAACAAATTCAACTTGAACAAACATGCAAGACACAACAATTATATTGGCAATTAGAAACAACAAAAAAAAAAACCAGCTAGTGAATTTAATAGTAAATATAGCTACCTAGGGATTTGCTTAAACACATATTCACACCATTCCTCGATCACTTTATTAACCTGATGGTCTGTCAAAGCGTCACAACGTTGATCTTCATAATACTACAGATATATACAATCAGACACAAGTTAGAACAAATTGAAATCAGTAAAACATAACTGTCAGGCACTAATTCAATTTCATTACAACACAATATGAAGTGCAACTAAATCACTTACTTTTTGAGGAATAAATGGTTGATCATGCATAATAACATCCTTCATAAATTTCATGATATAGTACCCACAATCATTGTCATTAGGTTGGAAAGGGCACTGCAATAATATAATGCAATATTTAACTCTGTTCATGAATAAAAAGTGTTTACTAACAAATTCTAAGTAAAGTCAAATATCAATACCTGTATCTTCTTCCAAGGATAACTAAGGCGTGGGTCAGTAGCTTTAGAATAGTTTAACGCGACAGACGACCGATATGCAGTCAATGCGCTAACAAAAAACAGAAAATGATTACTTTTGATTATTCAATCACGTTCGCAAATATTTATACATAGGCACGTATACTTACCTACTGATCAATAGCATCATATCAAAACGGTCTTGTGGAAGACCATTTTGCAGAGGATCCACATAATAAATGCGAGGGCCTGAAGGTTCCGCTGGATTGATAACGATCAATATCCAATGGCGCCTAAAATATATTTTAAAATTTTTTTTTGAACAATCATGTTATGATAGAAGTTAAACAATAAAAACAAAAATTGTACCAATAATAACTTACCCCGCATTATACGGCACTAAAAATAATGTATTTGCTGCCGCTTTCTTGCTAAAGTAATCTTTCAGCCCATTAGACTGCGCAGTCACATCTATTTTACCCTCATGATTACCAACGAGAAAACGGTTGACAAATGCGAATTGGACCCTCTGTGTATCCATTAAAACGTCCTGGTCCAAATGCCTGGTATAAAACATACAGTGTCATGAGAAACAAAAGAAATGGAACGAGATATATTAATAACAGTGATAAACGATGATAGTGAAGTACCTTATCCAGATGTTGATAGCCGAAGCACTAACCCAATCACGAGCACATATTTCCTGCACGACCTCGGCAGTAATATAATCAACTAGACCACCAACATTGTAGATATGTCTTGGAATACGTAATGCCACTACTCCCTCACCGATCAATTGTGGTGCAATCAATATTAATTGATCGAGATATGAGGTATGTCTTCTTCTGCTCTGTTGGCTGGCCGATGCTTTTGACTTGGGTTGTGTTGTTGAAGACTTTGAAATCTTACCCTGCGCAAATCAGAAAATTAAATCACAGTTCGAGATGAAAGTTCGAAGGAAAAGTGCAGGGAATTTTGAATGAACGACCTTTCCACATGGCTCGATAAGACCTATTGGCCAAGCAACATAGCCACCTACAACATCTGCCACCTTATTTTGCTCATCTTGAGACGGGATCGGTAAGAGGGCGTCTTCGTTCGTGCAGACGTCAACCCTAACCCGGAGTGTGTTATCCGGCAACGGTGAATTATGCAGTATGTCCTCACCAGTGTTGTAGGCAACACCTACTGCAACCGTGTGCTTGGATGCTTGCTCGACATATAGCTTGCATTGAAATTCCCCCTACAGAAAACAGAGTTAATATGTTAAATTCGCTTAATTATAATTTAACATAAAGTTAAGTAGAAAAGAAATTAATTACCGAAGGAAAAGGGACTTTAGGCACGGAATTGCAGCTATCTCTGAAACTTGGGCTATCACAGAACGGAACATTTGGTATTGGCCTACCCTGAACCAACTGTTGTATTTGCGTTGTTAACAACGCATTATGTTCTTGCAGCAAACGCATTTGTTCGGTGAATTGTTCTTCTCGTTGTTCCTTGTAGCGCATTTGTTGTTGAAGTTCTTGCATTTGATGCTTAAAGCTAGACATCTCGTCACGTAGGTGAGAAACATCACTTCTACTCGAGCGCTTCTGACGTCCGAAGTATGCTGATGGGGTGACTGCAAAACCAGTACCCCGAACACGACCATCATACTCGGGTACTGGTAACGCTCTGCTCAATAAATCGTCCCGACCAACATAGGTCGCCAACGCAGGATCCTCCTGTGTCATTTGTCGCTTTACCAAAAAGAATTACAAAGAAAATTAGTTATTATAAATGGAGTTCATTTAAGTAAAGCCAATTATTTATTGAAGGCATGATATAATTGAATACTTACACAATATTCGGCTACTCTTCTTGCTTCCTCACTACGAATTTCACCTTTCTTATTTGTGACACCCTTAACCCACAGCTCATGTCGTGGAACCTGTGTACTATCTGAGCCTGATTCTTGTATCTGCACATCGAAGTTAGTCGAAGTTAAATGATATTCATATAATTTTTATTATGAATGAAATAATCATCAGTTCGTACAATTTGTTTTTGTAAAGTTCCGTATGAAACAGGTCCTTGTGTGTATCGGTATGGCATGTTGGTCGCGTTGGCTCGATTCTTCTCGCTCAACTCCTAGATAGATCAAAATGATTCATATAAATATATAAATGTTACTTACAAATACGTACATTACACGTAATAGGGAAAAATAAAAAAATCCCCTTACCAGGAAATCAGGAGTTGTATGTGTTTTGATAAACTCATCCCACATTGCTTGAGTGATGATTCCTTCGTACAATGGATAAGGCGGTGTAGTAATGATATCATCATTATCATCCCTCAAGAAATATTTGACGAGATCAGAACGAAACTTTCACAAAATTTTTCCGGCTTTTCTCATTACGAAGTTCTTCCGATCATCATCAATAATAAAAACACTCTGTAAACAAGTCAAAAAACATATATCATATGTAAGATTGAAATGAAGTGAAACAAAGCTCAACTCCTAAATATATAATTAAGGTGTTACCTGTATTTCAGCCCAGATCCCATCCTCATAACTTTTCTTTACCATTTTCCAATTTTGAACGGTAATAGGGACTCTGTCTCGAACCGTAGTCCCGATGAAGTTATTTAACGAGGTACTGTTCTCCCCAACCGGGTTCCCAAGTTCATTCCACTCTACTTGTAACTTGATCCCGTTACTTCTCAGTCTGATCAACCTCGCCATAACTGTCCTACCACGTCTGACGTTTACCTCAAATCTCTGTCTACCAATGTGCCTGGGAACGTCATCAATGTCATCAGGTACGGGACTGGGAACGTCATCAATGTCATGATGTGGTGAGTCCATACTCCTGCAAGTGAAATAAACCAAATCAAAACATCAGTACACAATGGTTTTGTATGTCAACGAAAGCAAATTATTTTGAAATTTATAAAAACATACGTACAAGTAAATGAGTCAAGGCAATCATTATCTTTTCCTTTTTCTTGTCTGATTTAAAATTTTATTCTTCAGAATTCGTGTTGGATTGAGAATTGTGTGCCTCTTGACCCAAGTTCCCTCTTTATGATCATGTCTCACGTATAGGGGTCCATCTTCATCTTCATCTTCATCTGCATCTCCATCTATATCAATCTCTGCTGACCACAAATCCTCAAACGAAGGATCATCATTATTAATGTTCAAATATTCATTACTTTCAAAATCAACCTCTGCTTGACGATTCTTGTTGGATGGAAGTACAATAGACCAATTCTTCTTAGCAGGATCAGGAATGTAAAATGCTTGTTCTGCCTGTGCTGCTAAAATAAAAGGATCATCTTCATACCAAACCTTAGAAAGGTCCACTTGCACAAAGCCTAAGTCATCTATCCGCAATCCACTGTTGTTGTTAACCCACTGACATTTGAAGACAGGGACCCTGAACATAGAGTAATCTAACTCCCATATGCGTTCAATGACACCAAAGTATGACATTGATGCATAGATAGGGTGTGTATCTTTAGCACTGGATCTATGCCAAGAATCAGCAACAAGTGTTACCCCACTATTCTGCATCGTGCTCTGTTTATCATGGTCTTGTGTATAAAATGTGTAACCGTTGATTGCATAACCATTGTAAGATAATACATGTAAGCTCGGTCCCTTCGACAGGCACTTCAATTTTTCGGAAACTGAATCAGGATTCCTCTCCATCTCATAGTTAATACGATTTTTCAACCAGCCTGCAAATTGTTTATTGTGTTCTGTTGTTAATAAATTTTCATTCCCATCACCATGTACCAATCGGAGAGCATCCTTGTGTTCTTCTACATACGGTTCGACCTCATCAGTGTTATGTAGGACATACAAGTGGGCTTGATCCCGTTCAGTCACTGATATTGTTATTACATCACTCCCCGTTGTTCCTTTCCCTGATCTTCGGCCATCATGACGGGACTTGGGGATCCCTACAGGGTCAACATTTGATAGAAAATCAGCACAGAAGTCACTTGCTTCTTCAACCATGTAACTTTCAGCGATACAACCCTCTGGACGGTATCTATTTTTCACATACCCCTTTAATATTTTCATGAATCGTTCATTTGGGTACATCCATCTCAAGTACACTGGACCGCACAATTGAGTTTCTTTGACCAAGTGTACAGTTAGATGTACCATAATGTCAAAAAAAGAAGGCGGAAAATACATTTCAAGTTCACACAGAGTACACACAATCAGCCTTTGCAAATCTTGTAACCTGGTTGAATCAACCACTTTACTGCAGATCAACTTGAAAAACACGCAAAGTTTCGTGATAATGTTCCTTAATTTTTGGGTAAAATGGATCGTATACCAACCGGTAGGAAATTTTGCATGAGCACATGACAATCATGAGATTTAAGGTTCTTTAACTTCAACTCTTTTACCGATACAAGGTTCTTTATATTTGAAGAGTAGCCCTCGGGAACTTTAATTCCTTGCAGAAACTCACAAAACAATTTCTTCTCTTTCCTCGACAGAGTGTATGCCGCTGGCGGTAGATAGGTACGAGAACTTTGCTCAATCGGTGCCAACTCTTCTCTAATTCCCAAGTTCACTAAATCCAACCTCGAATTGACATTGTCCTTGCTTTTTCCTTGGATATTAAGCAATGTGCCAATTAGACTATCACAGATATTTTTTTCTATGTGCATCACATCAAGAAAATGCCTCACATATAAAGACTTCCAATATGGAAGTTCAAAGAAAATAGACTTTTTCTTCCAACCGCTTGTCTCGATTTGTTTTGCAAAAGGTTTGCCAAAATTATTCTCCAAGTCTTTTACCTTGGAATACACCTGGGAACTGGTCAACATCTTCGGCGGGCTACCTTCTTCTGCATCACCATTGAAAGGCTTTTTCCACTTCCTCCAACGATGTTGTGATGGTAAGAATCTTCGATGCCCCATGTAAACATTTTTCTTACAATGATGAAGTCG
Organism: Inga leiocalycina; assembly: GCA_963242795.1. Classification (NCBI taxonomy): domain Eukaryota; kingdom Viridiplantae; phylum Streptophyta; class Magnoliopsida; order Fabales; family Fabaceae; genus Inga; species Inga leiocalycina. The sequence goes on from OY725322.1 coordinate 54,469,773, forward strand.
CATTGAATGAGTGTCATCTTCACATATAGGGCATGCACCATATCCTTTGACGCTGTATCCTGACAAATTTCCATAAGCAGGGAAATCATTAATTGTGCCAAACAACATGGCTTTCAAAGTGAAACTTTCTTCCATGTACCCGTCATACACACTAACGCCTTCATCCCAAAGCAGCTTCAGGTCATCAATTAAAGGAGCCAAGTATACATCTATATCATTCCCAGGTTGCCTTGGCCCAGAAATTAACATGGACAACATCATAAACTTGCGTTTCATGATTAAGTGTGGAGGAAGGTTATAAATCATCAATATCACCGGCCACGTGCTATGTGTGCTACTCTGAACACCATGCGGATTAATTCCATCTGTTGACAGTGCAAGGCGAAGGTTCCTGACTTCATCAGCAAAGTCAGGGTACTCATGATCAATTTTTTTCCATTGAGGAGCGTCTGCAGGGTGCCTAAGCTTCGTGTCTTTAATCCTTTCATCTGCATGCCATGTCAACTGCTTAGCAATCTCTGCATTACTATACAGTCGCCTGAATCTCGGAACAATGGGAAAATACCATAGCACCTTCAAAGGACTTTTTCCTTTCTTCTTCCTATATCGAGATGCGTTGCATTTAGGGCACTTCTCCAACGTTGCATACTGATTTCGAAATAATACGCAATCGTTAGGACATGCATGTATCTTCTCATATCCCATACCGGTTGTAGAGCAAAGAATTCGCTTTGCCTCGTATGTCTTGGTTGGAAGTACATTTTCTTCTGGAAGCATATCTTGCAACAGTTCAAGCAATGCGGTAAAACCCGAATCACTCAATCCGTAGCGAGCTTTAAAGTTGTACAACTTCAACACTGCTAGCAATCTTGTGTATTTAGTACTTCCGACATATAATGGTTTCTCTGCATCACCTTTCAACTTCTCATATTCGTTAGGGCAGTTATGAAGCACCCCTTCAACCATATTTACCATTTCTTCAAGACCATCATCTTCATCAAACATGCTTTGATCAAATTCATCCGAGGCACCACCCGTGGTATGCACGCGATCACTATATGGCTCGTTGGTCTCACCATGCCTTGTCCATCGTATATATGTTTGATCAATACCATAACACACTAGATGATCTAGCAAATCAAGTTGACTAATCCGCTTTCCAAAACAACAGGATAAGCAAGGACATAAGATTTTGCCAGGATCTTTTGTGTGCTCAGTTGCAAATGTAATAAAATCCTTCACCCCATCTATATATTCCCTTGAACATCGATTAGATGACATCCATTTACGATCCATCTATGGGCTTCAATCTATTTTTTTTAAAAATTACGTGGTTAGTTGTATGACTATTGCATTTACTAATTACTTTTATATTCTCTTACCAATTTTAATTTAAAATAACATACACCACATGAATCTTCATAATTGAAGCTTTCTAAGTCTTAAACTAAATATTTAAATTGCCAAATAATTCATTAATTATTCCCAGGCATTATAATAAAATTTTACAACTCATAACAAAAGAAACCATATTTGCCACAATAATATATCATAGTTAAATTAGAAAACATTACAAGTCAATAAATAAAATACAAGTGTTAAGAATATATAAATAATTATTTTGCTTATGCAATTAATAAATAACAATCATTAGAACACCTACAAATTATAACAAAAAAATTTAACTAAAATCACATTTGTAAGCTCAAAATTTAAAAAACATACCGTAAATAGAAGCTTCAATAGACTGATGAACTTAAACTACAAACACAAATTAAATATAAACAAATCAATAAAATATTTGAGGTTCTAAGTTATTATTTAAAATAATAATATGTGTAATAAACATCAAAATATAATAAAATCAAAAAATATGATTCAGAAAAAAAAATAAAGAAAATAAAATAAATTGGAAAAATAAAGCATAATCCCAACATTAATTAACAATATTTTTCTATCAATTTCTCTTAAAACATCTAAGAATCTTAAATTTTTTAATTTTGGAACATCACATACGGGTTTGTTTGGAATTAACCTAAGCTTCATAATCACTTAGTACCTGCAATGTAAATCCCTAATTTCTCTCAACAGTTATTGTATATTTCTACAGGCACACACAACTCTTCTTGTTACGTTCCTCATCCCCATTTGTTTTATTCCCTTAAGTTCCTACTCATACACATGTAGGCTTTTTAGGGTTTATCTTTTCAAGGGCCAAAATCCAAATATTCAAATCTATTTCTACCTGTAATAGTCCCCGATAGTCCTAGCTAGCTATGATAAGATGAGACAGGTTTTTTTCATATTTTTTAAGTCTTTAGTCTTAGTCAGTAAATCACTGGCCAAAAAAAAAAAGTTAGTAAATCAATTTTTTTAAAATGAAAAGTTGGTTTTTCACCGAAAATATTTACTATATATAGTGTTTTTATGGTGATACTTATTTATTATATAGATCTAATTACATGTATCACATGCAATCTATAAATTTTATATACTTTTTAGTTATCACAAATAATTTTTTTATGATCCTATATTTCAAATATCCTTTCTACTTTTAATATATAATTTTGATATATTTATTTCTAAAAATTCATAAAAATCATATATTTTTCAAACATTATACATCTAAATCTATTTTTAAAGTGTATATATCATACAATCAAATATTTTAATTTATTAAATATCTTTTCTAAAAAAATTGAAACTTAAAAATCATATGCACTAACTTTTATTCCAACTTTAATTTATAAATTATTATTTGTATAATTTTTTTTTTGTATATGCCAATTAGTTTATGTTTGTATTTTTTTGTATAACTTAAAAATAAACCCTTATATATATATATATCTATCTATCTATATATCATTCAAAAACGCAAATTAAAGGCATTGACTAACATCATTGAAAGGAAGAGGGCAATTGGACAGAATAGTGGCGTAATGAATGATTAACGGAATATATATGTACACACACGCCTACAAACAACAAACACATTTGTATATTATATATATATATATATAGGTGTTGTACATGTAAAGAGCCAAGAAACAAAACTAGAGATGGTCCCACAAAAAAAAAATCTGCCGACAGAGGGAGAGAGAGCGCATAATATATACATGGCCATTGTCTTCTCCTCTTGCATTTTAGTTACATTATATTCTTTATTTTTTTTCCTGTGTTGATCATATCGGATGAAATTACATACTATATACTATTTCTAAATTGAATTGGTTTATGTACATGGGCATGCGTGTCATAATAGGGAAAAAAAACCATAGCAAGCATGGCATAAAAAAACAGTAGAACAACCTGAAAAAAAAAAATTAATAAAAACAAAACGCAAGTTGAACTTACAGGTTGATCAGTGCAGTGGAGTGGGGGACCACGTAATTGCCGTTGGTGATGCAATCTTCAACGAGGGAAGGAAGAAATTTGAGCGCTAGCTACCAAATGGAGTGGGGGCCAAAAGAGTTGAAGACAACGGAATAATACGGAAAGAAGTGGGGTTGGCAGTTGGAAAAATACAATAACGTGTGCGCGTGTGGGTGTAGTTTTAAGATATGAAGATGAGAAAATGGAGGGACGGGGTGCACGCATAGAACAAATGGAAAGTGATAGAGGGAATAATTAAAGATAGAGAGAAAGAGATGGGGGGGTGAAAACGCGGTAAATGAAAGATTGGGGGGGGGGGGTGGGGGCGGGAAAACAAAATGGATGGGATAAGGGGGGGGGGGGCGGGTAGGGATATCATTGGAGGGGAAGGGATAAGATATCCAAATTATTATTTTTTTATTTTTTTAAAAAAGGCTAGGGGTGGCGCCTTTCTGGACAGGCGCTACCCCTGAAATTTTTTTTTTTTTTAAATAAAAGGGTCATGGGAACGCAATTCTGACAAAAAAGAAAAATTTTTTTTTTAAAAAATATCAGGGGTGGCGCCTGGCTAGGTAGGCGCCACCCCTCACAAATATTTTTTTTTAAAAAAATATCAGGGGTGGCGCCTGGCCAGGTAGGCGCCACCCCTGACTAATTTTTTTTTTTTTTTTAAAAAAAAAGGGTCAGGGCCTAGGGGTGCGCCAATTCTGACAACAAAATTTTTTTTTTTTTATAAAATGTTATGGGTGGCGCCTGCCTGGCCAGGCGCCACCCCTAACAAATTTTTTTTGTTTTTTTCAAAAAGGGGTCAGGTGTAGGCCATTTTCCTGACCAAATTTTTTTTTTTTTTAAAAAGGATCAGGGGTGGCGCCTGGCTGGTCAGGCGCCACCCCTGACAAACAAATTTTATTTTCTTTAAAATGTCATGGGTGGCGCTTGACCAGCCAGGCGCCACAGCTTAGCATAAGCTAGTGTGGCGCCTGGCGTACCAGGCGCCACAGCTGCTCCACCTTGTTATGTGTGGCGCCTGGCTAGGGCAGGCGCCACACTTGACCATACCAGCTGTGGCACCTACCCTTCCAGGCGCCACAGCTGGTTAAAAAAAAACATATAATGTAAAAATAATAATAAATGAGCAGCTGTGGCACTTCATTAAGGAAGTGCCACAAAATGTGCGCCACCTTTCAACCATTTTGTAGTAGTGTTTTCCTAGGGTGATGACGTAGCTTACTAATAACGGATTGAATCTTAGCTTATTAAATCTAGTTTTATTTTTCCTTTATGATTGAGTTTTAATTATTACTCTTAATGTGTTCATTTGATTGGCCATCTTTTGAATGATTCCAATATATATGTTGAGACTAGAAGGAGATACATGTGTGTAGACCCTATAATTAAAACCATAACTTGCATATGAAATAGGAATATATTCATATGAGTTGTGTAGTCTTATAGAGTTCCATAAATTTTAATGCATAATTAATTGGTTAAATTCATATAGGAATATATTGGATTAGCAATTAATTATAGAATTGCTTGACCTTAGAAGAGGCTAGTAATTAAATTAGGGAAACTCGACTATCAATCATGTGGAATAAATTGGGCTAGATTAGATAAGTGATTCAATCCGGAATTTGTTAAGTGAAATCTAATCCCTAGGACTTTTTCTCATTGTTGTTTCATATCATTTGCATTCATATTTGCTCATCTTTTATTTCGTACTCTTAATCACCAACGAATCGATCGACTAAATAGAATTAAAATTACCTATTTTGGTACTTAGTGATCAATCCTCATGGGAACGATACTCTACTCACTTCTATATTACTTGATTACGACAGTATATACTTGCACTATTTAATAGACCATTTACACAAGTAACATTTAGCAAATTTTTTTTAGAAATTATTTGTTATTGAAATTTTTTGGAAACTTTTTTGAAATTAATTGTTGCTGTTATTTGATTGGTTAAAATACCATTACTTTATTAATTTGTTGTTGCTTTTTCAATTTTTTTTCATATTTTAAATGAAGGGCATATCAGTAATTTGACTTTATGATTTGATCGCATGTAAGTCCCTTGAGACTTATTAAATAAGATTGCCTTTTTAAATGGGATTGCCTTTTTCATACGGTCTCATTTGACTTGGTCTATTATAATTACATTTTTACCTATTTTATCCTCAATTAATTTCATACATTCCATTAATTAAAATGTATACACATTCCCTTTATTCTCTCACATTATTTTGCCCCCATATATTCTCTTTTATCATTTTCTCATTATTACTTTTTCTCTCTTCACTACAAAAAAAAAATGGAATTTCCGACGGAATTTTTTCCGTCACAAATTAGCCACGGAAAATATTCTGTCAGAAATTCTGACTTTTGCCACTGAATTTCTGAGAAATTGAAAGCGAATTTCTGACGGAATTGAATTCTGTCGTAATTTTTGACGGAATTAAATTTCGTCAGAAATTCCCTTGCAATTTTCGACAAAATTCAATTCTGCCGGAAATTTCTTAGTAATTTCCGACGGAATTCATTTCCCTCGCAAATTCTGTGAAAAAATTTAAAAATTATTATATTTAATTATTTAATATTTTAAAATTTAATTTAATTTTAAAAAATTTATTATTTTTAATTTAATTTTTATTTTTATTTTCTGATTTCTAAACTATTTTTATTTTCTATCATAGGTTTTGGTCCTTGTAGGGGCAAAGTAGTCATATAAAAAATAAAATTTGTTAGTTGTTAATTAATATTAGTAAATAAAATATTAGTTAATAATTATTTATTAGTTATTAATTAATGTCGATAAAAATTTAATTTTGAAAATTTTTAAAAAAATATACTCATATGATTATATATATAATTGTGTGTAATAATAGAACGTTAAAGTAGTCGAGTTCATCCGGTAAGGCATCGTGCACATACGGACGAGGTTGTGGGTTCAAACCAAAGGAGAGGCGAGTTGAGTTCACTACTACAAAAAGGTTGAAAGGTGGCGAATATTTTGTGGCACTTTTTTAAAGATGTGCCACAACTGTTTTCTTTTTCTTTTTCTATTTTATTGTTTTTAAAATTTGGGGTACCAACTGTGGCGCCTGGTGGACCAGATGCCACAGCTGGTAGGCCTAACTGTGGCACCTGCCATGGCAGATGCCACAGTTGGGTGCATACTACTAGCTGTGGTGCCTGGAAAATCAGGCGCCACAGCTGGTTGTATAATAAATAAATAAAAAAATTACCAGCTGTGGCGCTTGGAAAACCAGGCACCATAGCTTCTTCTATATTAAAAAAAAAGAAGGCTAGCTGCCTTGTGCCTTTATGGTTCTAAAGCCATGTGTTAAAAACTACAAAGCGCAGGTATTCCCCAAAAGAAGAAGAAGAAGAAAAAAATGGACCAGCTGTGGCACCTGGAAATCTAGGCGCCACAGCTGGTTCTATTAAATAATTTTTTTTTTGACAAACGTTTAGCTTATATAAAAAGTTTTTTTTGACCTTTTTAATGGATTACACTATCCTCTTCCCACCAATCACAATTCCCCCCGCTCCCACCCTTATCTTTTTTCCCCTTCCTGCGCAGTGGCCCCCTTCCTTCTCTTTTAATTTATTTTGACTCATCCCACTTTAATTATTCCCTCCTCTCTCACTTTCCCTTTTCATCTACACTACAACTTCTTGCAGTGGACAACCGTCGCCCCCTCCCTCCATTTCCTATCATCTTCACACTTAAAAACATACCCACACGCGCACACGTCTTCATCATCAAATCTACTTCTTTGTTTTGTTTCAACTGCCATCCCCACTCCTCCTCCTCACTCAAGATTGCGACACCAACGGGCAACGTGGTCCCCCACTCCACTGCACTGATCAATTAAGCTTGTAAGTTCAACGTGCTTCTTCCTTTTTTTTAATTGGCATATAATTTCTGCAATTTTTTATTTCAAATTGATATCTATGTTCTAATCTGTGTTTAAAAAATGGAGAATATATATAATATTTCAAAAGAAGTTATCCAAAAAAATAATATTTCAAAAGAAAAGAAAAACCAAAAGTGGACCATGTCTCGTGATGCCTTTAGCATTTGATAAAAGATATCTTTACATATTCGAAGTACTTGATTTCAGATTAGGCTTAAGCAATTTTAACATTTTTTGCCTGAAAAAATTTTTAATTTCAAAAAACCTTATTTTAGTAATTTAAAAGAAAATAGTCTAGTCCATACGCATGATTAAGAAAAATATAATATTTGTATCATAATATAAGTTTCTTTAGCTTAACTTTTTTGCCAACAGTTTCTAGTTTAACATTGGCCTCAATATCTTCAATTTTGAAAATAAATCTAGACAATTAATATTATTTTGTAAATTAAAATAAAACAATTTCTTTAGCTAAATTTTTAAAATTTTTTTTAAAAATTAAATGCTGTGGTGCTTTCAAGCGCCACAGCTTCTTTTAGTGGCGTCTAGATATGTGGCACTTCTCTAGCGCCACAGCTAATGCAATTATAAGAGCCACAACTTTACTTTTTTTGTAGTAGTGGTTGCATTTATAAGAAATATGAGGTTGCGACATGTGGCGGATCTAGGGGCTGGCGACAAGGTAGACGCCGTCGGAGTTGCCACATGCACCCGCAAGCAATGAGGGGGTGGTTGCCAGAGTTGCCACGTCAATTTTAAAAATATAAAAAAAAAATTTTGCGACGGAATTTCCGACAGAAATGAATTCCATCAGAAGTTGTGAGGGAATTTCTGACGAAGTATTCCGTCAGAAATTGGGAGGGAATTTCCGATGGAACTAAAGTCTATCGGAAGTCGTGACGAAATATTCTGTTGGAAGTTGCGAGGTAATTTGCGAAGGAATTGAATTTCATCGGAAATTGCGACAGAAATAAATTCTGTCAGAAATTTTGGACGGAATCTGAATTCTGTCGGAAATTTGTTTGTGAAGCTATTATTGCCGACGGAATCCATTTCGTCGGAAATTTCATTGGAAATCAATTTCGTTGGAAATTCCGTCGCAAATTTAGTCGGAAACTCTAATTCCGTCGCAAATTTCATTGGAAATTCAGTATTTGTTTGTAGTGCTTACTCATTTATAATGAAGAAATTTTTGGAAAAAATATATATTTATTACTTTTAACTAGTTTTAACTATTTTTTAGAATCCCACAATTTGATTAAAACCACCTTATATATCAGGATGGAGGGATTAAAATGCTAAGGAATAAAGTTGTCATTGCTTTTGAATTTCCTTCTCCTATAAACACTAAACACTACTATAGATTCGGGCATATATAATGGTTAATATATAATGGTCACATCGAACAAACGTTAAGTATGTCGAGGTAGAGGTCACACAAGAATATACAAGACTTAAAAGTAATGGTTAATGTAACCCCCTTCTGTAATTAATATTCGGAATACGCAATTAAAGTGAAATAGAGACCAATAACAATCAAAACTCATTTACTAACCCATCTATCAGACGAGGTTTTCATAAATACATTTCAAATGATAATTCACCTGGTCTCACATTCACCTTTCGGATACAATTACTACACAAAGATAAATCACATTCATATAAATATCAGAGTGCACAATAATAATGCCGGTAATCCCGGATTTATACCTTCACTAAAGATTTATAGGGCACATACGCCCTTTACAGTTTCTCAAATGGGGATTACACAAATTCTCATTTCAAATACGTATTCCTATCTATCATCTAAACATATACGTCCAGGCATATACAATTACCAATATATAACAATAACACATTACCAATCCTCTTGCCCATAAGGAGTCCTAGTCGCCCCTGGTTGCTTGCTCCATCTTGATCCACTTGCCCTGTCTACATTATTGGTAGGGGAGGGTGAGATTCTGGGGAATCTCAGTAGGTAAACAATACCAATATGCATGCAAGATAAGTGTTCAATGCATGACATGCTTGCAATACATAATTCATGTTCACACAATTACATAGCTGCATGCTCAATGTTCAAACAATTTACTCATGGCCATAGCATAAATTGAAACAGAGCTTCAATCACTCATATATGTTTCACATAATCAAGCAAAGCAATAACATGCATCAATACACTAACACAATTATCAAATGCATGCTGGAGAGGAAAGTTGCCTACTCTTATTCTTTCCACGTATGCTCCAGTATCGGCTACTTGCGATCCGAGCGGATATCGAACTATGATCAGGGTGAATACCCAACCCTATAACAAAATCAAGGACATAGGGTTATTCTCCATTCCAAGTTCACTTTCATAATACTTAATGTTGGTTGTCATTATTGCCCCTTAAGCCCTCACAATTGGCTCTAACACACTCCCTTAAAGGTTAGAAGAACTATCCCAAAGTTCCCCTTTTGGAAGCACAAAACTGACATTTTACACTGCTGCACTTGAGTGAAGATGACCTCACTCGAGTGAGATTATACAGACACTCGAGTGAAGAAGGCCTCACTTGGGTGATGGTACGGTCTGTACTTTGGTACTAGAGAGTGAACAATAGGGAGTGAACACCCGAGAGCACAAGGAACTTTTCAGAAACTACTACACTCTAGCACACTGAACCTCACTCGAGTGATAGCTAAATGCCTCACCCGAGCACTAGAGAGTGAAGTCCAAAAAGTGAGAACCCGAGAGCACAAGAGTTTTCCACAAAGAGGAGCACTCGAGCACATGACTTTGCACTCGAGTGATGGATTAACACTCGCAAGTGAAACTATACACTCTTGAGATTTTCCAGAAAACACAACAGAAAAACCGAAGAGAACAACGAATACACTCACAGAACTTGAGTGATACTTAACTTCACCTGAGTGATATTCATCACGCACTCGAGTGAATCCCAAATCACTCAAGTGATTCTATCAGAACTAGAAAATGCAGCAAAACTAATCACATTTCCTAACAGTTTCCCAAATGATCCCAATGGACCCAAAACTCCTACCAAAGCTACTCCCCCACAAAAACACCTAAGGAATTCAATGGAATCATCAGAATTATCAAAATCCTAATTCCATTATCATGCTTTGGTTTTGGGCAACACAAATCATTAAAATCCCAAAATCACCAAACTTCACATTTCACTCCCAAACCAATTCTATCTATCAAAACACACCTCAAGGCACCAAAACTATGCCAACAACATGCCATACTCCTAATAACTCTCATTTTCAAAATTAAGGCCAAAATAATAGAATTTCCAAACTTAATCATATGGCACAAAACATAGATAGAATGGTTGGTTTCACTTACCTCTTTAACTTTTCCAAAAACACTTCTTGATTCTCCAACATCTAGATTTTCTTGATGTCATAAATCAACACCAATGGCTAATCTATAACCACTAAAATGAAGCTCTTAACTCAAGGAACAATTTTAGAGAAGAGAGTTTGAGCAAAGGAGATCATTTACTCACCTTAATACCAAGCATTTCCTTTCTCTTTCCTTGGCAACCATGGCTGAACAAGAGAGAGAAGAGAGAAGAGAGAGATTGAATGAAGAAGATGAAGGAATGATGATGATCATGCTCCCTCCCACTCTTCAGTGAAAAATGAGGGAAAAGAGAGAGAGAGAAACTATTAAAATATTTCATTTGACCTTTCTCTCACCCTCTTTACATGTGAGCTTGCCATTTGTCACATTTCTATTGGTTCTCATCAAATAAGCAACCAATTAGCCATTCTAATCTTTCCATTAGCCATTTAATCACACTTCTCATTTCTCCTCTTAGCTAGTAATTAATTTCTCTATTAATCACTAACTAATTGCCTAAAAATTTCATTCTTTCAATTTCCACTAATCATGGCATATTAAATAATATATCCACAAAACACATAATTATTCCACTTTAATTCTATAATTATCCTCAATAATTATCATTAACCCTTAATTGAAATTTGGGGCATTACAGTTAACTATATGCACCATTATGTATAGTGTAGCAGAATTCGTGAAAACATTAAAATAACAGTTGTAGGTAATAGCCGTAATTTACGTAGTGACAAAAATGACAGTTCCTTTGAAACAATCATCATGTAACCCTAACAAATGATTCGTCTTCCAACCTCTAATATCATTGAAGACAAAACATAACGATCTTAAGAAACAACCATCATTTAACACTTTCATAACCCTTCATAACATCATCAAACCTTTATAAGTCATAACTCTTTGTAATAGCCATTAGACCTCAATTTAAACTGACATATTTCTTGTGATTCTTACTATACCTATCTTTATCAGCCTCCTCCTTCTCTCCTTTATCATGTTAAGTGTAACCCCCTCAGTAATTATATCCGAAATACACGATTAAAATGAAATAGAGACCAATAATAATCAAATAAAATTTACTAACCCATCACATGATGGGGTTTTCAAAAAATACCTTTCGAAATCATTTATAAACTTGGTCTCATATTCACATTTCGAATACAATTACTACGCGAAGATAAATCACATTCATATAAATATCAGAGTGCACAACATAATCATCCCGGCAATCTCGGGTACATACCTTCGCTAAAGATATATAGGGCACAATTGCCCATTACAATTCTTCAAATGGGGATTACACAATCTCATCTCGAATGAGTCCTGCCGCTCCCTCCACGAGCCACTTGCCCTGTCTAAATTGTTGGTAAGGGAGGGTGAGATTCGAGAGAATCTCAGTAGGGAAACATTATCAATATGCAGGCAAGATAAGTGTTTAATGCATGACATGCTTGCATCACATAACTCATGCACACATACAATGATAAATCTATAAGCTCAATGCTTCGAACGATACACATATGGCCATAGCATATATTGAAACATAGCTTCAAATCATTCATACATGTTCCACATAATCAAGCAAAGCAATAACATGCATCAACACATTAATACAGTTATCAGAGCATGCAGGAGAGATAAGTTCCCTACCTCCAGTCTTTTCTCCTCGATTTGCGTGCCAGCAACTCGGGGCTTCACATTCGATCCTACAATGTCAAATGTACTATTTAGACACTTCCATAGTGTTTCTGAGGGTCATATGAAGCTATATTGAAAATTTGCTAAAATGCCCCCGGGGACCCGGTCTGGCCCCACCGTACCCGGTCCGACTGTACTTTTCCTGAAATTTTGACATGGGCTATTCTAACATATTTTTGCCCAAGGAATCCATTTCCGGACTCGGAATTATCAAATTCAATTTCAATTTACAAATTTACCCTTGGCAGCCCCACTTTAAGGGTTTCAAGGGCGTTTTCGTAATTATGCTTTTTCGGCCTTTTCCGAAAAAGTGACCAACTGTAACCCCACCTAATTTTCACTCCTGAACTCAATGGAATCATCAAATCATTGAAAATCCATCTCTAACCCCTCCAAACCAGGCTTGGCCGAAATTCTCAATTCCCCGGGAAAAATTGGGGTTTTTCGGTTTCGGCTCCGTAAACGCGTTCCTTTCTACTCCTAACCACTTTATTGACTATTCCATTAGGTTACAACCACCATTTAGTACCAATTTGGGCAGCATAACAGCCCCACATACCCATTTCCAAAAATTAAAACCAATGGCAATCCGGCGAAATTTCACCGATTAAATTGCCCACAGCAGCTAGAATAGTCAATATACAAGAGTTTGGAAGTTACCTCAAGCTCCCACTAGCTTTTCTCAAAGATGGCTGAAAACCCTAACTTTCAAAACACCAAATTTGAGCTTTCCAAACCTTAAAGAATAAAGAGGAGTAGTTTAGAGTCGGAGTTATACGCGCTAGGAGCGAAATCGTCGGAGAAATCGGCTTACCTTGTGATTTTTCTTCTCTTTCTCTCTCTAAACTCTCTCAACTTTCTCACACTATGTTCAGGTACTGTGCGTGAATGAGCAGCTGAAGATGATGAGAAGATGTTTTAATTCCATGCTTATGTCATCTTGCCTTTTGATGATGTCATAATTCCCAAAATTGTCATTTTCGGATTTTCTGGCAGATTTTCTGCCCAAACTTTGAAAAATCATAACTAATTCTAGAAAAATCGAAATGAGGTGATTCCAAAGCCAAATGAAATATATTTAAGTCCTCTATATAGGAAAAATATTTACCAATAATAGAAATCACCACAAAAATCTAGAATTACACAACTTTCATCACTGCCCCAAAACAGAGTCCACTTTCAACCTCAAACTTTGGACAGTCATATCTCCCCGTTCCCAACATGAAATGTCACAAATTATATGTCAATTTTGAAGCTTGGGATGTGAACTTTAAGACTGGAAAGTTTCATAATTTTCTGACATCATTTGCCTAGTAAAATCGTCCACACGAGAAGACTGCCCAGACAGAATTCACACTGGACAGCATTTCCAGTTTTGCAACCAATGTGTCCAATCCAATTTAAATCAATTCCAATGATTAAATACCACAACATGACACCATTTCCATCACAATATCCCATTCAATTCCTCCCTCTATTCTAAGTCAATTTGGATGTTAATCCACAATTGAACTCAAATACAGGGTTTTGGCGTTGCTCATAACACAAGCGACTACAATCCACTTTATATTCTCTAAAAGGGTTCATTAATCACTTACCACGTCCACTTTTGTAGTCATTAAACCATAATCATAATTTGGGATCTTGCTAAATCGGGGCTTAGCAATTCACTAATCTCAGGCTTATTCTCTAGCCTCGAGTCTCAAAATTCGGGGTATTACATTAAGATCCCAGGGAGCTCATCCACCGCCATGACCACCTTCTCCTCCTCTGCCTCCTCCTAAAATGGAAGCTTTCATGCAGATGTTGGCAAGCCTTAACTGCTAGACAAGTTGTCTCATGACCTACGGCAACAAGTTAAACATGAAGTTGAACTTGATACTTTATCACAATGATATTGAATATGACTTGCAGTTATACCCTTCATCTCTTTCCTTCGATAATGAGAATAAGGAGGATGAGGACGGCAATGGTGGTGATGACTGACACCACTATTTTAAAATATAAAAAATATTGTTAACAAAAAAACCCTAATAATTTATGGTTATTAATTAAAAACCATAAAGTATTCTAATAACACCAAAATACTTAATGGTTCTAACTTAATAAACGTGAATTAAAGCTTTTGAAACCTTTCTGTTAGATATGATTAGTTTTGATGATGTCAAATACAGATGTGAAAATATAGATGTGAAATGATAAGAGCAAAATGTTTTCTTAATATACTTATCTTCTCTATTGACTAACTACTGTTTGTTGTGAAATATTTTGTAGATTACTCAAGCAAAGATAGAAGGAGATTGAATATAATCAAGAAAATAAAGAAGCTATCTTGTTGAGTTATGATGGATAATCATCAAGATGAAAATCAGGAAGAAAGAGATTGAAGGAAACAAGAAATTGCAAGATCTAATGAGAATATCAAGATTCAAGCTCTTAGAAGTGATATTGGAGGTTTTTATGATCATATGATAGTTGGAATGGGTAAATACAAAGCTAAGATGACTTATATATGAGTTATGACACTTCTAGAGAAGTTTTACTCGAGTGTGAGCTCAACACTTGAGTGCCAGGAAGAACACTTGAGTGTCGGGGCCACTTTGTTCAGCTTGATGGAGGTCCAATTTTTTGGCCATATCTCTCAAACCACATGTCAGACTAACCTGAAACTAGTGGCATATGAAACTACAGTCCCAACAAGAAAATACACACTTGAATCACATTGAAAGTAGTTTATATGAATGAGATATGATCTTTTGAAGATGACATTGAAATCATCATCCTTTTTCAAGACAGGTTGGGTATTTTGGACATAATGCTCAAAATACACATTGAATTGAGACGAAACTAGTTCTACATGAAACTATACTCAAAGAATTTTCCATGGATAGGTAATGGCTCAAATTTGAAGTTTTATGCTAAGAGATACACCTTCTGGAAGTTGATGATTGAACTGTATAGTGCGGTAGACACTCCTTTGATCATATCTTGTAGAATGCAATGAGTTTGAAGCTGATTCTTTTTGCATTGGAATGTATATGACAAGAGCTTTCTGATGATGCATTACTTTCCATATTTAGAGTAACATGAATTGATCGAGACTGATGTGGCACCTAAACACCCCCTAGTCCAAAAATACACTCTTGGAAAAATATCATGCGAGTATTGTCTAGAAGCAGTTTTTATCAGTGGCACTCAAGTGAGGGACTTAACACTCGAGTGATGGCATGAAGTGCACTCGAGTCCTGCAAGTGAGACACAGAAAGTGTTTTCTCGAGAGTCAGCTAGAATGTGAAAATATGAGCGCACTCGAGTGAGAACTACTGCACTCGAGTAAAGTACTTCCATACTCACAAGTGTAAAATCTCACTCTTACAAAACTTGGCACAAGTGTTGTCTAGAAGTGAAGTCTGAAGCTGAAATACACTGGTGCACTAGAGTAAGTCATCTGTACTCAAGTGAGGATGGTTACACTTTTAAGTGAGAAATCACACTCTTGAAAAAAATGGTGCAAGTGTTGTCCAGAAAGTGAAAAGAGTTCATGTACTTTTAGTTGCACTCGAGTGTTGGCAGAAAGTGTAACCTGTACTTCCTGCACTTCCAGTTTGCACTCGAGTATTGACAGAAAGTGCAAGTGATTTTTCTAGAAAACAGAACAATGCTACAGAACTTCTGAAAATCATAGGAATGATTATATAACGCATTTTTCTTACTTCTAATCACTCTAACACTTCATTATATTAGTGATTAAGCATTTTCCAGGTGATCAAACAAGGATTAACGCACAACCTAAGAATGTGATAGTGATAGAAGCAGAATGCACTATAGAGTTGTAGTAAACAATTCAAATATAGTTAAAGGTTATTTATTCATTATGTTTTCACTTGTTATTATACATAAACATTAACTAACATATATTTCAAGTGAGAAACAAGAAATTAAACATTCGAATTGCATCTTCAAGTATAGAGGTCACTCATGGCAAATATCGTCTCTTGAAGTGATGAGTCCCAGAAACTAGAAATTCAGCCTTTGACCAATGATCCAATGTACCTATGACTAAGACTTTATTATATTAGTGTTTGATGTATTATTACAGAAAAACAAAGAAGAGATCATGTAGTAAGGAAAAACTACTTCACGAAGCATAAGGAGCGTCTGATGTAATTGCTAGTTTTTCAAACGCACTCAACGGTCAAATGAAGCAACGGGACTCAAGGATATGTTGAAATACTTACAATGATCATATCCTAATTAACTATACATACAGGAGATTCAAGCAGAGTGTAACAATGACATGAGCAAAACAAAGGCAATATGTGTATATCATGAATCCTCTGCCTCAACCCAAATCCTCTCTATTATTCTAGCTTCTATATTAGTTACCATTGAGAGAGTGATTAATTGTACTTTAGTGTTCATTATATCCACTTTGTTAGAGAGTCTGTATTCACTTCAAAAATATATTTCTAAATTGATCTTAAGGTAGAGGGAACTTGAGAGAGTTGATTTTCTTGTGGGGGAAGCTATAGAGAGAATTACCAGTAAGACTTTTTGCTTGTAAGACTTACAAGGTGCAACTAGTAGAGAACGTTGCTGCTTGTAAGACTTACAGGGATGTAAGCAGGAGAAAACATTACTGCTCGTAAGACTTGCATAGGTAAGCAAGAGAGGAAGGTCTTTGGGAATGCTCTGCTCTTATGACTTGCCATAAGGGGGAGTATCTTAAAGAGAAATTTGTAAAAGGCTTCAAGAATGCCCGCCTAAACTTGTGGGTTTATAGAGGCTTTTCTTGTGCCAAGATTAAACAAGAAGGTAGTGGGTTGAAAATCTCAGGAGGAGCCTAGGGACTGGACGTAGGTCATCGTGGATTGGACTGAACCAGGATAAATCAAAGTTTGCATATTCTCTTCTTTAAGCTCTTATATTTCCAGCATATATTATCTAACTGTTGATTTGTGATTCATTACTTTCATACTTATTGTTTTCAATAAGATGCAAAAATATTTTCAAAGTTCTTAAGTTTTTATCTTATACCCAATTAACCCCCTCTTCGGTGTCAGCCGGTTCTAACATTTGGTTTCAGAGCATTGGCTCTTGTTTAAAGGACTTATTGTTTTAAGAGTTATCAATGGCTGACTTTGGGTGTTACTCGCTTTTAGAAGGTTTTGACTATACAATTCCACCTCTTTTAAAAGATATTGATTTTTGGTTTTGGAGCGCTAGAATGACTAGTTTTATAAAGGCATTTGATTTTGATATATGGAATGTTTTTACAAATGCTTTTGATTTCAAATTGAGAAAGGATTGGACAAAAAGAGAAAAGAAAATGTTTTCGTTCAATATTATGGCAATGAAAATTTTGAATAGTGCTTTAATTGAAAATGATTTTGAGAAAATTAGATTTTGTCTTAATGGTAAAGATATTTGGGACACTCTTGATTCTATGTACACTTCTAACAAGTGTGTTGAAATTGAAAGTGTTGACAGTTCATGTGAAACTATAAGATGTGCATCTACGCTGCATGAACAATTGGAAGGTCATGATGAAAAAAGAGAATTCATAGAACACTTCCATATAGTCTGCATGAATAGACAAGAAGAAGAGGATTCCTGAAAAAAGCTCATTATAGACGGACATGAAAAATCATTCTGCTGAGATCAAAGATGAACTTAAGGTAAAAAGTTCCAATTCTTCTTTTGATTTTCGTAAAACTGATTTTCAAAATAAAGATTGTTTGTCAGCTAATTATTGATTCTACTGAGAAAAGAAAAAATGTGTTCAAATATGCTGGAAAGTTTGTTGGCAAGAAAGAATGTTCAAACAAAATCCATTCGTGTTTCTACTCTCATGACTGTTATAATACTTGCATGATATCCCATAATGCATATCTTCATACAATTTGTAATTATTGTGGTAAATCCGGTCATATTCCTCACACATGCTATATTAGAAGAAATCTCATATGAGGAATAAATATGCTTGGGTTCCTAAAGAACATATAAAATCGAATGATAACAATCAAGGACCTAAGTATATATGGGTACCAAAATGTCCATCTAGTGCTCTATGTATGCAAGATAATACGAAAAGTAATGGACATAAGGGTACAGATAAGATAAAGAACAAGACAAGAGGTTCTCATGCACCAATTGAGAGGTTTATATCGTCACCAAAGAGAACTCTCAGAACATCTATTGTTGGAGCTACAGAGCATAATCACAGAAATAAGCAATGGACAAAAAGGAGTATGTTTCACCTCAATGAAGGGCTACTATAATGTACCATTCAACTACCTTGAGGAGAATAAGAAGAGGAGGATTTCTCGTACACAAATAAAAATACTCTCGCAGCCTATATCATATGAGAGAGCTTTGCATAAAGCCAAATACGTAAAAAATAAAGCTTCAAAGAAAGATGCAGTAGGTATGCAAAGGCAATCCTCCAAGCACCTAACATAAAAGTAAACAACAGTAAAACCTCCTACACTATCATCTTTAATATTTATTGAGGTTTATACCTTGTTACCTTAGGTATGAGCACTGCACATTTGTTTTCACAATCATTAGAAAAATTCATTCATAAAGAATCACAATGTTTAATAGCTTAACACTTCATGCATATACACATGCTTTAAGAAAAAATATTTTTATGCATAAAGTTATGTTTAATTCATTATGCTCTATTTCTTTAATTTGATTATATTATTAGAGCATGTGAATTATGATTCTTACTAGCTAACTGTGAGTGGATCCAAGTAAAATTGGATACCAAAGGAAGAAAAAAGATTATATGATTTTGTAGGTAGAAGAAAGGAATGCTCTATTTTCGGTTAGTAAAATAGGGATGAAAAGAGTATACATGAACTCTGAGTGAAAACTCAAGTTTATATCAAGTGTAGACACAAAACTTGAGTTCCAGAGGTAAACTCTAGTTCATAACTTGAAGGCACAATGGAAATTCGAGTTCAGGAAGGAAATTACAGAAAAGCTTGATTCAAAGGCATTGGTTACTCCAGTGATCTTGGAGGACTTGAGTATAAAGATACAAGGAGATGTAATTAACTTGAGTGTCTACTAGTTATATTCAAGCTAGGTATGCTGTATCAATATGTGAACTTTTCTATAGGACTCAAGTGTCACGTCTTTATATTAGTAATTTCAAGACTCAACCATCTTACCCATTCTTCCCAATTCAATTTGATTGGTAAATACTTGCTTATTATTGTATACCATTCATTAGCAATAAATCATTGATGGTTTTCAAAATATTTTTAGATTGCTAAATGGATCGAAAGTGAAATGGGGCATAACCTTTCTATATGTTTGAGATTTGAAATGCACATTTCACAAAAGTTACTTGGATTTCAATTCATCCTGTTTATAAAAAGTGTATACACATTATTTGAAAATTATTCATATCTTGTTTGCATTCAAATCAATTTCAAAATTAGAAGTTAGTATTTTTGTATATTAAAAGTCAGAAATGCTTTAAATTCATCCACTAGAGTATTTTCTGATCTTAAATGTGCTATCCAATGGTTGAAGTCTTTAGTCTTAATTCACTAACATGTTAGACCTTACATTCAACAAGTTAACTGTCTATATGAGTTTCAAGTGTATTCCCTTGGAAAGAATTCAATCTTTGAAAACCTTGTGCCTAATGCATAAATCTTTGGTTGATCATGTTATTCCAAGCATTATGAATGTTTATTAGTGTATTAAATGTTGATGCATTAACCATTATTATGGAATAACATACTAATATTCTAAGACTCTAGTCATTTGGAGTAATGAGTATGTGTTTCATCATCCATAAATCAATGTACTCATTTTGTTGTTCAAATACATTAATATTTGTCTTCATCCATTTTCAAGTAACTAGAGCATTTTACTTCAAGTCTTGCCTTTAATATTCAGACGCAACTCTAAAAGGGAAGATTATCTCTTGATCAATATTAAAGTCATTATGCTTATATATGTTTATCAAGATAAGCCTTTTTGACTAACTCATTTTCCATACGACTTTTGTCCTTGGGAAAATTCTCAAACATGTTAACTTCAATGTCTAACATGTTATCTTAGTTATTATCTAAAAGAGAAGCTTTCTAGTATGTATATGCTTAAGCTGTTGGCTTCTATGATCTTTGGAATAAGCATCGATTGTAAATAAGTTTCAAAAATGAGTTTTTCATGTATTCAAAATCTTAATATCATAATACATATTCATGATTCAAAATAACAGTTGAGATTTTGAAATAATTTGCATTTCTCATTATCATTCTTGAAAAACTTGATTTCATTCATGATTTATCATTTTATAAAAATTGATCATTATGGATAGATTTTCTATTCTCTTTGATTTGACTTGCATCGATTGCATGAAAAATATTATCAATGACATATTTTCTATATAAAGTGTATTTATAAATTGTCATTGATCTTTGAAACTCATCACTCATTGATATAACTCATTCATTACCCTTTATGATCTAATGGCTTGAATTTATTTGATAAAGTTATATCTTGGTCTTTGTTGGTACTCTTTGCTCAAATATCATATGATTTAATTGTATAATAGTATAAGAGTTATAATGTCTAAGATTGTATTGACCCAAGAGAAAGTTGAGTACTAAAGAGCATATATTTATACTCTTGTAGGAGTTGACCGAAAATGCTCTACTTTTGGATAAAAAGATCAGGGGCTATCTGAAAGAGGAACTTCAACACTTTCACACTGAGCTTACTAATAACAATGCTAAGGTCATCATTCAATGAATAATAAGATGAGGCAGCTATATGACTTAGTGAACTAGAACTTCAAAGCTCTATTTGCGATGATGGATGATAAAATAAGGGAGATAAGGGGAACTTACTAAGTTAAGGCCTTATTTCGGGCTCATCCTGGTATCCTTAAGTGCCCACAGAGATTACATCTTTAGATCACATAATCAGACAGTGACTAGCTAACGAAGCATCCATGGACTACATAGGATTATGACTCGAGTGATTATGACATTACTCGAGTGAGGTATTGTATTCTTGTTTAATTCAAATTCCTTGAGTTGCATCACTTGAGTAAACAATCGAGTAATGGTGGAGTAGAATCACTCAAGTGACCACTCAGGTGATATTGGGTTGTATCTCTTAAAACCCCTAAATAGCATTGTCATTTCTCAAATTTGATTTCTCTCCAAATGTTGATACTTTCAAAATCATTTTCCATACAAAGTTACCAATGGTCTTTCAAATCCAGGAGAGTTATTAACTATTTTCCTCAATGAATTTTTTTTTTAAAAATCATGCATCAATTAAGGGGAAGATTTACATTCACATGTGTTTTATCTCCTAAAAGCTCATCTCCTTTATTGGAAGAAAATCCTTTTAATATACTCATATGTATTCACCATGTCTTGATTAGTTTTGATGATGAGTTACTTTTATATGGTTCTTTTCATGATCTTAATTTTAACATATCATATGGAAAGGAACCTTTTGTTACTTGACTGAACTAATAATTCTTTTGCAAAGAAAGATTTAAATTTGAGACAGGAGAATTTGCTTTGCAATAACGTTTCTCAACGTACTACAAGAAGAAACTATCAACCTTGATAAAAAAATGTTTCAACGTTTAATCAAGGAAAATATATGGGCTACAAAATTCAAAGCAATAAATATATATACCAATACACATAAGCATTGATCATGTTGAACAGAAGCTCAACTCAATTAGAGAATCCTGGCAACAATATGAACATATATCAAAGTTGCATAGCAGATTTGTAAAGTATACCATATCATGAGCTAGCATTGCCAAAGAATAAGGCAACGGACTTCATGGAGCAAATCTACATGAGCATTGATAATCCTTTTCTCTTTATATTTCAAGAATACATTTCATATAATTAATTTCAATTTACCTTGATTATGAAAGTTTTCTTGAAAACCTCTCCAAATCTATTTTCAGTTCCTTTAAAAATGAAAATACTTTCACATAGGGGGAGAGTAAACTGTTCTCTTGATACATTCATTTTGATTAATGAAGAGAAAAGAATTTCTACTTTTTTTCAAATTTACTTCTCCACAAGCCTTACTTCTTTATATTTCAAATTTTTTGCTGATGTCAAATAAGGGGAGAAATATTGTACAAAAAATATATGCATCTAATATGTTTCCGTACTCATACATATTTTTTGTAAAGGATTTGTCATCATAAAAAAGGAGGAGAATGTTAGATATGATTAGTTTTGGTGATGTCAAATATAGATGTGAAATGATAAAAGCAAAAATTTTTCTTAATATTCGTATCTTCTCTATTGACTAACTACTATTTGATGTGAAATATTTTATAGATTAGTCAAGCAAAGATAAAGGAAGATTAAAGATAATCAAGAAAATAAAGAAGCTATCTTGTTGAGTTATGGAGGATAATCATCAAGATGAAAATCAAGAAGAAAGAGATTGAAGAAAAAAAGAAATTGCAAGATCTAATGAGAATATCAAGATTCAAGATCTTAGAAGTGATACTGGAGGTTTCTATGATCAAATGATGGTTGGAATGGGTCAATACGAAGCTAAGATGGCTTATATATGAGTTATAACACTTCCAGAGAAGTTGTACTCAAGTGTAAGCTCAACACTTGAGTGCTAGAGGTGTTGCACTCGAGTGTAGGAAGAACACTCGAGTATCAGGCCACTATGTTTAGCTTTATTTTTCGTTCAGCTTGATGGAGGTCCAATATTTTGGCCGTATCTCTCAAACCACAGGTCGGACTGTTCTAAAACTAGTGGCATATGAAACTAGACTCTCAGCACAAAAAATACATACCTAAATCACATTGAAAGGAGTTCATATGAATGAGATATGATCTCTTGAAGATGAAATTGAAATCACTGTCATTTTTCAAGACATGTTGGTATTTTGGACATAACTCTCAAAATACATATTGGATTGAGATGAAACTGATGTCATATGAAACTAGACTAAAGAGTATAGATAGGTAATGGCTCAAATTTGAAGTTATATGCTAAGACATACACCTTCTGGAAGTTGACGGTTGTACTGTCTAGTGCGGTAGACACTCCTTCCTCATATCTTGTAGAGTACAATGACTTTGGAGTTGATTCTTTTTGTATTGGAATGTATATGAGAATAGCTTTTTGATGATGCATTACTTTCCATATTTAGAGTCACATGAATTGATCGAGTCTAACATGGTACCTAAACACCCGCGAGTCCAAAAACACACTCTTGGAAAAATATCTTGCAAGTGTTGTCCAAAAGTAGTTTTTATCAGTGGCACTCGAGTGAGAAACTTAACACTCAAGTGGTGGCAAGAAGTGTACTCAAGTCCTGTAAGTAAGACACTGAAAGTGTTTTCTTGAGAGCCAGCTAGAACGTGAAAATATGAAGCGTACTCGAGTGAAGTACTTAAACACTCACAAGTACAAAATCTCACTCTTACAAAACTTAGTGCAAGTGCTGTCCAGAAGTGAAGCATAAAGCTGAAATACACTGGTGCACTCAAGTGAGTCATCTGCACTTGAGTGAGTACGATCACACTTTCAAGTGATAAATCACACTCTTGAAAAAAATGGTGCAAGTGTTGTCCAGAAAGTGAAAAGAGTTTGTGCACTTCTAGTTGCCCTTGAGTGTTGGCAGAAAGTGCAACCCGCACTTCCAGTTTACACTCGAGTGTTGGCAGAAAGTACAAGTGCACTTCCTGCACTTCAAGTGTTGATTTTTCTGAAAAGCAGAGCAACACTACGTAACTTTTGAAAATCAATGATTGTATAACTCATTTGTCTTGCTTCTAATCACTCTAATAGTTCATCATATTAGTGATTAAGCATTTTCTAGGTGATCAAACAAGGATTATCACACAACCTAAGAATGTGATGGTGATAGAAGCAGAATGCGTTACAGAGTTGTCATAAACAATCTGAATATGGTTAAAGGTTATTTATTCATTATATTTTCACTTGTTATTATACATAAACATTAACTAACATATATTTCAAGTAATAAACATGAGATTAAACATTCGAATTGCATCTTAAATTATAGAGGTCACTCATGGCAAATATCGTCTCTCGAAGTAAAAAGTCCCAGAAATTAGAAATTTAGCCACTGACCAATGATCCAACATACCTATGATTAACACTTTATTCTATTAGTGTTTGATGTATTATTACAAAAAAACAATGAGGACATTAGGTAGTGAGGAAAAACTACTTCACGAAGTGTAAGGAGCATTTGACGTAACGGCTAGTTTTTCAAACACGCTCACTAGAAAAGTCTTAATCTCATCCTCCACCTCCTCCTTCTTCTCCTATGCAACCTCCACCTCTTGCTTGTCTTCCCCAACATCAACCTCCGCCACTTCCACCATTGTTTCTACCTCCTCCTTTCCCACCTTCACATCCTATACTTCCTTAACTGAAGGCAATATTGCGGTATGTAGAAAAGACTAACCATACTGTGAGGAGGGTTTTTGGGTACCTCTCTTATGAAAAGGAAGGCGAATATAATACTTGATGAGTATGGGATTGGCTATGACCCTAACAATTGTCTTGGTTATTCCTCTAGTAATGGGTAGCGTGGTGATCGCATTAGTTCACAGGCTACTCTCCATAGTTCTTTTTTTTTGTTTTAGTATTTTTTAGTTTTAAATATGTTGTTAAAAAAATAACATATTTAATGGTTTTTATAGAAAAACCATCATGGCATAAAATAAATAACGGTTCTTAAATTGTTCTTTCTAACGACCGTCATGAATTCAAAAGTTAATAATGGCTCTTTTGAAACAATTGTCATGTAACTCATGGCGTGGGAAAAAGAATGACAGTTCTTATAAATCTCTAATTAAATTCACCTATTTTAATTTTTTTTCTTGCAGTATGGTGGTTGATATATGCAACTATGCACGCATTAAAATTTAAAAAATGTCAAATATACAATGGTTATTAAGAAAAATCTGTTATTTATTTGAATACCACTTTAAATTCCTAACTATTATTAAAAACCAGCGGTTACTATATATAAAATATAATGATCTATAAATCTAAAGAATGCAGCAGCTCGGTAATCCATGAAACCCTCTCTATATAAAAGTCCAAAAACCGAACTCTACTTCTCCACTTCAATTTCAACTTTTCATAGCCAATTGCAAACTTTTGTTCTTCTTCACCAAACATATGGACAAACGCAAGAGAACTTCTGCTTCAACATCTTGAGACAATCTAAAGATGAATATTGTCGACTAGTAAGCCATGAAGGGTCGTCCACACGATGTACCAGCTCCATCATATGGCTCAGGTTTACCTGTAAGAGCAAGGACGAATGGACTAATGCTTGAAGGAACTTACCACTCTCATTCGCTCTTTAAACAAGATGGTGGACAAGTTATTGGAGAAGGAAGAATCTGATGATGCATCAGATTATTAAAACATCTGCATAACTTGTTATTTTTAGTTTTATATATACTTTTTCTTTTTTCATTTTGTTTGTAAAATGGTGGTTGTATAACAACCACCCAAAATTTAAAAACAAAGTGAAATACATAATGGTTATTAAGTGAAAACCATAACTTGTTAGAATATCATGCAAATAAATAACTGTTGTTATTAGTAACTATTATATTTTGTCTTAAAGAATGACGGTTGTTACACAAAAATTGTCATGATGGTTCAAAAACTTTCCCCTTTCTCATGTTGATGATAATAATCATTTCATGCTTCTTCATTCTTGGATGATTAGGCATGAGAACCAAGTACCCATTCATTACTTACCATTGCGTGTGATTGCTCCTCTTCAACTTCTAACATGTGCGATGATGGTTCAAATCCGTCATTTCCAAACTATTTAAACTCCACATTCCTTTTTGGTTTTTGCACTATTTCTTTATCGTCCTCCTCCATTCTCTCAAGATAAAACACCATGCTAGAGATTTGCTAGGAAATCCCTGGTGTCATCCTCCTTCTCCACCTCTTTTTCCTCCTTTTTCCCTTCTTCCACAAACTCCCCACCTCCTCTACCTCTACATCCTCTGCTCCCTCAAGTGGAGACAATGATGCTTCATGCATAATGTATTGAGCATGCTGTGAGGAAGCTGGCAGGATATTTGTCAAGTATGAACAAGAAGGCTAATCTTATTCTTGATGAATATAGGATTGGCCACCATGATCTTGACATACTCCTAGATGATTCAGGCTACTCCTTTAGTTATAAGTAATATAAAACCATATTTTCGTACACGTTTAGATGAGTTTTAACCATGTAATGATTACAAACCCAAGAAAGTGTTCTATTGTAAACTTTTAAAGTCTTGACTTTAATATAGGGTTTGAACCTGCACTTGAGTGGGTTTTTTGAAAACTTTTAAAAATACTTTAAGTATGGTTTCAAACCATTTTGCAAATTCATTATCAATCATCAGTTTCAAAACTTTTTATTTAAAACAGAGCGTTCTTTGGCAAAAGCTAGTGCAATGGTGGTTACCCTATGGACCTTTAGTGTTTGGTTGCCTCAATCTAATTCACTTAGCACACTAAAATAATAATGTGTGCATTGATATGCTAACATACATCTTACAGCTAATATGCCTAGCGCTACTACTACTGCTACTGCTACAGCTATTTCGACTTAGTTACATTTATAAATTATACAATTATCCAAAATGAAATATAACCAAAGGAACTCTAACTATTCGACATGTACTTCACTGTCCTTCGTTACCTTCTTGCCCATGGAGCTGCTCGCCTTTGATGTACATTAATGGTAGGAAAGGGTGAGATTCAAAAAAATCCCAGTAGTAACACAAATTATTCATATGATAACAAAAATGCTAAGCATATAAAATAAATCATTAAATAGAACACTTGCTGTATGCAGCAACAAAAGGCCTAACCGATCCCTTATCATAGAATCATAGTGCTTGGTGACCATGAACTAGTAGCCTAAGGCCTTTACCCTATACAAGGTATGTAGTCTAGGGTAACCCCTTATATTGCAGCCCAGGGTAACTCCCTATGCAACTTGTACTTACGGGTCTTACCACCTAGGGACTAACTGTCCCACACATAAGAAGATGATATGGAATTCATACAAAGTAACACATATGATATAAGGGATAAGATACTACCTGGTAGCCTTTCCAAGTTTCATTCTTGTTCCCAATCTCTTGGGCAACCCAGGCAAATGTCAAATCCAATAAGTTAGAATTCAAGAACGGGCGAGTTATTACTTGTCCCAATCTTTAATAACTCAAACTCTTCGGTTAGTTATCTTTAAAGTTAATGGATTATGGCAAATGAATAGTCAATGTGCCTACACTAGATTTATGTGTTTAATTCTACCCTTAGAAATTAACTTTATTACCAATTGCCCTAAATGTCTTAAATTGGCAAGTTAACTAAAAGCTACTAGAATTTTTACCAAACTTTGAAAATTCATATCTTTATTTAGGAATATCCAATTGTAGAGGTTCAAAATTCTATGTGTTTCTTATTAAGTCTATTTTGAAGGAAAAATATTTCCTTCAACCAATTACATGCACTCAATTCCAGTTAGGCCAATTAATTCTCACTGCCACAGAATCATTCCAGATTTCAATGTCTAAGATTAGCATTCCATATCTCCTAATGTACTAATCCAAATGGAACAAATGTTATATCAAATTAAAGCTTGAGAAGTCTACTTTCATTCTAAAAAATATCATGTCCATTGGATAACATTTACTCATTCAAAAATATGACACATTCCATCTGCCTCACAGGAACCCTAAACTGGCAGCATTATGTTAAATTCTAGTTTTAAGAATTTCATTCTGAAGATCTAGAATTGAAAGCCAGAGGCTTTTCCTACACAGTTTTTCATGTAGAATCTATTGATGACATCAAAGTTACCAAAATCCCACTCCTTCTACATGCCCTATTCTAACTGAAAATGGCTTCCCAATTCAACAATTACCAAATTTATCATTCTATCATCAAACTATTCCAATAGGCTCTTTAAAAATCATATGACATCATGTATATGATCAAAAGAACATCGATCCGTAAATTCTCATAGTGACCAAATTCTAGGATAGCAAACAAAATTCCACAAAACTCACCCAATCAATGTAATATCTTGGATTTTGGGCCTAAAAGCTTGAGAATTAGTATGAATTAGGTAGACTGCTAGGTCAAGTTTAGGAGGAGTCCCAAGAATATTAGGGAGATGGAATGATATTCAAGGACTATTTCTGGGTAAAAAATGAGTCTCTAGATTACATGCGGCTCAGGGCACATAAGTAGTCAGATAAAGTATGTCAGTGTATGGGCACTTTGGAACACTTGTCTCCTCTTTAAGTTGTATTGGCTTATGGTGCCATATGGGGCCTACAAGCAGTCATTTGGGAACTCCTTGAGGCTTGTGGCACCATGTGGGGCCCACAAGCAGACACTAGGCAATTCCATGAGTCAAATGCCATATGGCGCAATATGAGTGGACATTTATAAAGTAGTTTTATTAAAGTAACTTTAATAATGTAGCTTTTGAAAAGTGTCTTTTAAGGTAGACCAATAAGAAGTTGCCACCTAGCCCTTACTTTTGTGTTGGCCTAGTGAGAAGATGACATATGTCCCTCATTATTACTTCTGCTTTATGACTTTGTGTTGTCTTTCTCTCGGGATGTCACCTAGCACAATAGTTAGGGAAATTGACTGGTCTCCGGTCTGGTCATGTACTGACTTTCTCAAACACCAAACCTGGGAGTTGGAGGAAATCTTCAGGCTTCCCTTTTCCTGACGAAAAAGTCGGTCAACATGAAAGAGAAAGAGGAACGATGATTTTAGAAGGACACTTGATACATGTAATTAAAAGATCATCTAACGTTGAATAAATGTGGAAGTCTTCTTGACTTTTCTTCCCTTCTTCTTTCTTTTCTTTTTGACTTGTCAATGAATATGGTTTAAATTCAATTCTCTTCCTTCCCATTTTAGAGTCTTGACCAAAATGGACAAGTAAAGGAAAGAAAAGAATGTGTTGTCTAATTGATCACATGTTTAAGTTAATGTTTGACTTTGGTTTTCCAAGTGGTTTGACACTTTGACCAAAACTTTCCTCTTCCTTCTTTGCCCCTCTTTGACCAAATTTTAACCCTTATAAGAGGTGGGTTAATTTGCTTTTTGAACTCATGATTACTCTTACCTTTCATGAGAAAATCCTAGCCTTTCATTTTCTCTTCCAATTTTAACCTCAATATCAAGTGGGAATGGTCTCTTTTGCACTTGATCATGACAATATTAATTGTTTTTCCATGATTTGTTTTATTTTTGTTTATTATGACTTTCTAGATGCCATTTCCTTTCTTTTAAAGTTCAAGTTAGGCTCTATATAATTTCTAGCTTTCGGTAAAGGAATTAGGTGCTTTCCTTTAGTCAATTGGAACTAAGTTCCTTGTAAAATTCTCAAAGTAGTTTCTAACATTATTTAGACTTTCTATTTGGTACATTTAGCCCTTGACTACATTTTGTGATATTACAAGTAACGTGATTATGTGAGGTATGCTACGAATTTATAGAACTTTTGATTCATTCAAATTGAAGGAAACAAATGTTTCAAAATTCACAGTAAACCTCATATCATTATCTATTAGAGGGTGATATTTTTAGTTTTATTTTTATAAAATATGAAAGTGTAATTTTTTGGGCATTCTAAGGCCAAAAAATTTTAAAAAATATAACATACCTCACGGTTATTAACAAAGAACTGTTATAAATGTAAACCAATAAGTAACATTTCTTACAAATGAACTATGATGTAAAGTCTTAGGCACGATAACCTAAACAATTCGGTTGATTAGGTTGCCTTTGTGTAGTCATGATGCAATAAAGAATCCATGGTGACATTAAATTGCTTTTGTGAAGTTATGTTTTATTGGAAAACTAAGTATTGGTCTGATCGAAGGTACCTTTCTTGTTACAGGAAGTTGTTAACCCATTACTTTGATCCATGGTTCCTACCCAATTTTTCTCTTCGAACTAACTTCTAGAGATATGGATCTCTAAAGAAAAATCTCTTCTCTTTTTGGAAGTATCCATATACACACACACACACATATATGTAGAAGTTACTTCCATAAGATCAATACGGATAAGATGAATAAACTAGTTCAGTTGTACCAAGAGTCATACATGAACAAGTAAATACCTGCAGCATTTGTGAAGTCATAATACACTAAAGCATTCAAAGTGACATATTAAATTGCTTTTGTGAAGTTAAATTATCACATAGATAAATCAAGAATATCCATCAATTCTTTCTACAAGGCCTCGAATGTCTTGATCTATCTCAAATTGTATAGCCACTCGATGTGGGAGGTATTGTTATATTATATACAGATGAGTCCAACTAGCTCAGAAACTCTCACTTGAAGAGTCTTACATCTATATATCATGGTTATTATATAATAACTGTAATGACCCAATTTGGGATTAAGGGCTAATGACTCTAATCTTGATTGTAATGAGTGTAATTAAACACTTGTGTAGAAATATGATGTAAATTTGTTTTAAGTGTATTTAGTGATTAAAGATCAAGGGTGGAAATTTGTTGCATATAGGTTGGAATCCTGTGTATTAAAATTGTGTGGGCTTATACAGGAAATGAGTAAGATGGTGACATATGGCATTTGGTAGACCATTGGATGTGGCATAAAAGACAAAAGTCCACTTTTCTCTCTCTTCTCTCTCTCCTATTCGGTTGAGGAGGAGTATGGGCAAGGGAAAGAAAACATTATCATCATCATTTTCATCACCTCACCATTTCTCTCTCCTTTTTCTCCCATTTCTGACGACCTTAAAGTAAGGGAAGCAGAAAAGAAAAGCTTTGATCGTTGGTGAGTAATGGTCCTTCTTTGCTCAAATCCTCTTCACTAATGTTGTACACCTCATTGAGAGCTTCATTGTGGTGATTTCAGAATCTTGAAATGTGTGGATTTGAGTGTTGGACGAAATTGAAAGTTGGAGAATCAAGATTCTAGATTTGGCCAAGTGAGGAGGTAGGCATTTGATGCTTTTTGATATATATGTTATGATTTTTGGATAAGTTTAAGAAATTCTGGAAATTTGCCCTATTTTATGCCTATTTTAGAATGTATGAATTTCATAGTAGATGATGTTGGGATTAGTTCATTGTGTAGTTCTTTGAGTATTGGATATAGTTTTGAAGTTTGGAATTAAGTTGATTGGAATTGGGTATTGTGTGTCATAGAGACCCAAGGGCATATAATGTGTTTGAAATGATATTTGAGTGTTTTGGAGGTTACCAATGGGTTCCCTATATTATTTTAAGTGTGTATGAGCTTTATGTGGAGTTTGGGAACCATTGGGTGTGGTTTTGACCAATCTGAAAAATTCTATCAGTTGCTGCAATCTGGCAAGCTGATGGCCTCACTCGAGTGAGGGAGGAACTCACTCGAGTGCTGCGTGTATTTTCCCTTTCTGAGTTGTGTTTTGCTTGGGTTCTTATGAAGAGGGCTCGAGTGCACTTCCTTCACCGCGAGTAATGTTAATGATCACTCGAGTGAGCATGGGATCACTCGAGTGATAGTGAGAATTCTTGGTTAGGGTTGCTCTCGGGTTGTCACTCACTGGTTGAGGTTCAAGAGTGTGCTCCGACAGTCACAAGTGAAACTATCTCACCCGAGCACTGGGGGGTATGCTTGAGTGAGCTTGTCTCTCTGATGTTGCATGTGCTCTCGGGTTGTCACTCTTTGTGTTGCACTTTTGGGGGCTCGAGTGGAGTTAGAGTCATCACCTGAGTGTAAAGCCTTATGCTCGAGTGATGTGAGCACTTTCTGGCCGAAGAGCTGCTCACTGTCAAACACTTGCGAGTAAGAGCCGTTCTTACTCGAGCACGAGTCTTTCATTACTCGAGTGAGGTCATCTTCACTTAAGTGAGCCAGCAAAATTTCACTGTTTTGCCTTTCAAAAAAGGGGTCTTCAGGGTAGTTTCTTCCAACCCTTTAGGCATATGTTTAGGCCTCCAATAGTCACCTAAAGAGTCCTATATGATAACCAACTTAGAGTATTAAGGAATAAGTGTTTGGAAAAGAGATTGATGGTTGTCCCTAATTTGGTATAGGATTTGATATCTGTCAGACGTGTGAGCCCACTATGCCAAAGAACGTCAGGAAAGATTCAAGTAGTGACTCCTCTCTTATACTTTGTGTAAATGTATTGTATGTTTGCCTATCATGCATTGTGTGTTGCTGCTACTGCTTTAAGATGCATTGAGATACATTGTGGAGCTTTGTGCCTTATGGAGCTTTGTGTATTATGGAGCATTGTGCCTTGTGATACGTTGTGCTTTGAGATACTTTATGCTTTGTGATGCTGCGGCATAGTGATTACTGTGTAAGCGGGCATTGTGATTACAGCGAAAGCTGGCATAATGTTTACCGTGAAAGCGGGCATAGTGTTTGCAGTGAAAGCTGTTATTATGATTACCGTAAAAGAGGGCATAGTGCATTGTGATACAGCCGTGAGTGCTGTTGTCTGTGGTGCGAGCCATAGATCATTATGTTGCTGATGATGCTGGTGAATATGATACATTACATGCCTTGTATTTATATATTGTATGAGTGATTTGTTACTACTGGGATTCTTTAGAATCTCACTTTTTCCAAATAACTAACATTTTCAGACAAGGCAAGTGGCTCAAAGGGGAAGCGGCCAACTAGGAGTGTTTAGGGCTAGTAGGGACATTTTACATTTTGGATGTTGGTTGTCTAGTTGGTTTTTAGATTATTGTATGTATATGAGATATATAAAACAATTTTGGATATGTAATCTCCATTTTAGGAAACCTTTAAACCCATTCTATATATAAGTAACTCGAGGTTGCCGAGATTTTGGTTACGCACTCTGATATTTATTATGTGATATAACTGCATAGGTAATTGTACTCAGAAGTGAATGTGAGACTAGATGAATCCTGTTTTTAAACGGTTTGTTTGGACACCCCATCTCTTGGAGATGAGTGATTATAAAATGTGATTTTTGTCTTATTGGTCTCTATTTCACTTAAATTTCATAATCCGTATATAATTACCGTGAGGGGGTTACAATAACCATCATGTATAATAAAAGTTCAAAGTTCTTATTTAGAAACTGTTATTTATATACTGAATACATAACATTTGTCTACGTGAGACCATTAATTATTTTTATTAAAAGTCACAGTTCTTACATAAGGACCGTTATGTATATTACTAAATAACAGTTGTCAAAATAAGACCGTTATGCATCATGAAAGCATTACCATTATGATGGTTGTT
Organism: Inga leiocalycina; assembly: GCA_963242795.1. NCBI lineage: Eukaryota > Viridiplantae > Streptophyta > Magnoliopsida > Fabales > Fabaceae > Inga > Inga leiocalycina. Next base: position 54,503,468 of record OY725322.1, read on the forward strand.
CTCGTGTGCCCGTTAATTATTATCACAGCAATGCGCATGTCATGGTCTCACCAAGCCTCAATACATAATGGGTGTTATACCAGAACACTTATAATAGGTCTAAAATAAATAACGGTTCGGAACTATGATTTATGGGCAATAATAATCATCATATATTGTGATTTCTGTAGTAGTGAAGTAGTGTGTTTGATACGAGAGTAATGGAAAAAAGGGGAGGAGAGAAACTTTTTATGAGTTCGATTAAAAAAATAAAGAAGTGAGGTTAAAAGCTTCTAATTAATTTTTCTTATCCTTTCATCTTACATATTCTCTTTATTAAAATTTAATAGGATTTTCTTTTAAAAAAACTAAGCATTAAAATTTGATTGAGTTGCTTTCACTAGTCGTAAATGTAAGAGCTAATAAATGTGTGCTTTGATCATGAATACAAGATTTCAATACACCTTGTCTCTTAAATTTATAATTTTTTCTTAAACTATTCATATAAATTGAAAATATTAAAAAAGTGTTTTTATTTGGGGTAGTTTCCATTACAAATTATTAACATGGATATTTTATGAAAAACGACGCAAATTTCTTTTTAAAATTATAACTCACTTGATTAATGTTCTTAATTATCTAGTTGACAGATTTAGCAGGGGAAAGGCTATTGTTCTGATCTATGTCGGGGTGAAGAGAAATTTTATAAGTGTGTTTGAGTTAAGATGGAGATAGCTGATTGGTCAATTTGTCCTCGACTTCCTAACCTTTTATAGGCAAATCTTATCTTAAAACATTATTGAAGAGCCCCTTAGCCCGCCATCCCCCATGCTCGATTTAAATGTGCCACATGACGTCCAGACCAGGCTTCAAGGTGCTCAAAGTATGCTTGGCTCCCAATAAAAACAAGCTAACGAATATTAATTGTGTCTGATTAGAGATCGAATGAAATGAATGGCTAGATATATAGTTTTTAATAAGATTTCAATTTTAATTCTATGATTAATAATTATGATTGGAATAGTTATTCCTAAGAAGAGTAATTTAAGAATAATTAGTTCCCAACAAAGTTTCTGAGAGTTAAAAATTTAAAAAATTTTCTTAGGAATTATCCATTTAAGTCCCATAAGTTATTTCTAGTATTGACAGATCTATATAATTGAAAATATTAAATTTATAATTATTTAAGTTAAGTTTTGCATCTAATCTTTTATCAAATGTTTTTAGTACTTAATATTATCAAATAATGTTTTTAAAATCTAATTGTTATTCTACTTTAATAAGTTGATCTCATTTGTATATGAATTAATACACACACACCGATATATATATATATATATATAAATATATATATGACTATAATTATGTTAATAAAACGCTACTAGAACAAACACTTTATGTCAATTATTTTGGCCATTCTATGTTTATTTTCTTGGGGATGTAAATACTAGTAACATAGTAAGTTTTCTTATCTACATCCGTTTTGAAATAGACGTCGAAAAATATTGCCACATGGAAGTGGTAAGTTACACTTTCCGTGTCCTTTTTTTTTTGTTTTGTTTTGTAAAAATGAACGTGGAATGTGTAACTTTCCACATCTGTCTTTCTAAAAATAGATGTGGCTAGCGAGTTTTTTTTTTTTTTTGGGTTAATATGGGTTAATTACTTTCTGCCCAGAAACTAACTTGTACACAACAAAACACAACCAAGTATGTATATACATCCATCACTCCATAAATAAAGCAATATCTCTACATGGAGTACTTCATAAACAAATATCAAGTCCACATAACATCTCTAAACCACTACTCCAATAGTCAGCTTTTTACAAAATGAACTTTAGAACTCAGACATTTATGTGTTGAAGTAGATGTCCTGCTAAGAGGTCTTGGATAGCATTCATCTCATTGTCTTTGTAGGAGTCTTCATTACCAAAAATCTATAAATTGAAAAATAAGCTAATATAAATCAATCAAGTAAATGAAATGAGTAACAATTCAATTACAACAAGAATATTATTGTTTGAGATTAAAGAAAAAATTACCTGTTCAAAATGTTTAGTAACTCCATTATGAATGATTTCATACATATAAAGGAAAACATAGTATCCACACTTAGTGTTCCCTGGTTGCTTAGGGCACTTTAAATCAAAAGTAAATAGTAAAAATGAATAAAGGCATATATGAAGTGATTGTCAATAAAAGAACTTGAATTTAAACTACTTATTTTCGGTTGGTGCCATTTCTTCGCGCTTCCCACCTTTCATAAAATATGTCTTCAGAGCACTATCATTAGATGAAAGTAACAAGACATTTAAAACAATTTATTTAAGTAAAAAATCAATAGTTTGTTAGATCTCATATTTTGATGATAACAAAGCTTAATAAAGTGTTTTGAAAAAGATACAATACTTTAGACTAGTTTTAAACTGCAAAATGAATATCTTCTATGAAAATTTGTTGATCACTCGAGTGATCACTCAAGTGATATGTTGAAACTTGGTCAATGATCTCTCAAAAAGTGGTGAAGCTTTTCATGAATCTTTTCATATGTTCACTTGAGTGACCACTCATGTAATGTGTTTTTGAAAATAAAAGATAACCATAGTGCTTATTGGAAGTGCTAAACTGTTCAAACTTATGATCAGACAAGTGATGCAAAAATTTGTCATCACTTCCACTTCACTATGGTGACCAAGATAGTGATATGATTTCTGGAAAACATTTTTTTAAGGGATCACTTGCGTGATGAGATACAAAGTACATCACTATCATACCACCATAGTGAACCATCTGGTGATAATCTTTCTTGAAAGAGATTTCAATCTAGATCACTTGAGTGGCCATTCGAGTAATGTTTCAAAATTGTCATCACTATCACTTCACCATAGTGATCTATCCTAGTGAACAGTTTTCTAAAATATCTCAAAAAGATCACTCGAGTGGCCACTTGAGTGATGTGCTAAATTTTCATCACTATCACTTCATCACAGTGATATGTTCTAGTGATTAGCTTTCTGAAAATTTTCTAAGGATGTGTTTGGTTGGAAGGAGGGGAGGCAAGGGGTGGGAGGTTTTTTTTGTTTTCTAGTAGTGATCTCCCCTACTTTACAAAACTTTCAATTTTTGGGGTTTTTTTCTGGGGGGAGAATATTTGTGTCCCATTGTGACTAAATTGCGTATGGCAATTTTTCAAAATGTCAGAACTGCCATCACCTGTAAAAAGCCTCTGTCACTCCAAAGTTCACTCGACACACCCACATTTCCTTTTTTACCATCTATGGGCAAACTCCAGGGCTTCATTTCTTAACCCATTTCTTCTTCTTTGATCATTAATATTGGAGTTAGGAGTATTATTACTAGGAGAAACTCATCTATTTGATTCTCACCATTCTCCTCGTTCTAAGTTTCAATGTTGTTGTAAAGGCCTCTGAGGTTGCCCAGATGCCAAGGACACCGAAGATTTAGAAGGTATTGCGGAATTACTAGCAGTGGATGAGGAAGTAGAGAAGGAAGCAGAAGGGGGTATTGGACTAATAGTTTGTGCTGGAAATATTTACTTGGCATCTCTATGATTCATTTTACCTATTTTCTGCAATGTAGGCTGATCAATTCACCTGAAATGATGTTCTCAAAGCATTAATAACTATATATTGCTTGGCCTATCAAATTATTTGTGCAGCTTGAAATGTGTATCTAGTATTTTCCATTAGTTACAAGATTAATAGTGAGGCATTCTGACTCTATAGATGGAACCTTCAGCATGGATAAAATATTGGAGTTTTTGGACTACAATAAGTTTCCATTAGTTACAAGATTAACAGAGATGGATTCTATGAGATTCTACTCCAGCCTAGTTAAGCCATGATTGATGGAAATGAAGCATTGAAAGAAGCAAATGAAATAGCTAGGAAAAGAATTCAAATAGCTAGAGAAACATCAATGAAGCTTCCTCAATTGTCTGGGAAAAAATATGGAAACTGATTCAAATGTGTGAAAGAAGTGTATATAATTGTTAGAATACTTATTTTATAAATAATAATTTTGCGAATAATTATTATTAATAAATACATTGTAAAAGAAGAAGGAAAATATGTAGAAAGTTATTTTTGTCCACTTATAATTAACTTCCCTCCCCTCCCCTCCTGAACCAAACAAGATATCAAACCTCCTCAACCCTCTTATTGAACCAAACAAAATTATAACCTTAACCTAACTTAAATAAACCTCACCTAACATAACTTCCGTTGAACCAAACACACCCTAAGAGAAGATCACTCGAGTGATGTGTGAAAAAAAGTGTATCACTAGCACATTACCATAGTGACTCTGGCAATGCTCAGTACTTCTAAAAAATTTTCTAAGACTAGATTACTTAGTATGTGTAAAAAGAGTTTCACTACCACTGTACTATGGTGATGCTATCTGGTGATATGTTTTCTTTTAAAGTAAAAAAAACAAGATCACTCGAGTTATCTTGTTACACTCATCACTACTAGTTTATCACAGTGAAGTACCTAGTGATTTGTTTTCAAAAGAAACAAGATCCTTCGATTAATCCTATTTTTATACGTCACTAAGATATCACCTTAGTGAGCCAACCAGTGATTTGACCTATTTTTATATTGACTAAGTGAAGATCACTTGAGTGATGTAGTTTTAGAAAATAGAGCAGCGTCTCATAAAGCATGATACTCCTATTAATCTATCCTAAACTTATTCTAATTGCTTTTAATTGGACTAACACTTTATTATACCAATGCTTGATCATATTACAGGTGTTTAATCAAGGATTAAATGAAGATTAGCAAAAAGCACTTTTGTGCTAGAGCATTAAATGCATTGAGCTCAAACACGCCCCAAATCCTCTTTGTTACCAACACCTAAATCAAAGCACAAAAGGAACAATCTAACATGCTCAAAGGACAAAAGCAAAGACCTAACACTCCAACAGCTACATTCAAGAGCAATGGTCTTTAAACATTCTCACACTATAAATAGAAGAGCACTGAAGATGTAGCAACTAAAGAATAAAGTGCATTTACTATTACATTCATTGCTAAGTCTCACTGCTCAATCTTTATGTGAATTTGTACTTCAGTGATAATTTATTTACTATTGTGAGAGAATATACTTAAGCATTTACTTTGGTTGAGATACTCAAGGTAGTGGGACCTTGAGTGGGCGGGACCTTGCGTGGGCATTGATAGAAAAGTGTAAGGGAGAGAGAGTATTCTTTAAGAAGAACTTGCTTGTATTGAGGCACCAAGATTTTATGAATCTTTGAAAGTGGAAATCTCAGGAAGGCTTTTTGGGGACCGGACGTAGGTTAAGTGGATTAGATTGAAGCAATATAAATCACTTATGGCCACCCTAAGTGATATCTCTCTAAATCTTCTCTCTCTATTTAGTTTGTGCGAAAGTTTAAAATTTTTAATATCACCCAAATTCACCCCCTATTGGGTGAAAGTCTTGGACAAATATTTGGTATTAGAGCGTGATCTTCTTGTTGTCAAGCTTAAAAGTCGAAGAAGGATCTTATGGCTAGTATGGATGAAGATATATTTCTATATGGAGCTTCAGTCACCATACCACCATGATATGTGGTGAACACTTCTCATTCATTAAAGCCAAATTTAAAGTATTTGTAATAGCGAATGAATATGGTCTCTGGCAAGTCATACAAGATGGAGACTATGTTCCTATAAAGTGAGAAGGATAAATAATTATTCCAAAGATGCTGGATGTGTTTGATGGCAACGATAAGAAATTGGTGACTTTCAACAGGAAGGCTATCTTGATGATTTAAAGTGCTTTGAGTCAGAAGGAGTATTTTAGAATTTGTACTCTTCCTTCTGCTAAAGACATATAGGAGGCTCTTGAAATAGCTCATAATGGAACCTTTAGATTCAAAGAAAACATAGTGAATACTCTCACCACTGAGTATGATTTGTTCTAGATTAAGGCTGGAGAAAGCATCTCATAGTTTGAGTTGATATGTACACATCTTGTCAATCAACTTGGTGCTCTTGGTAAAACTTATGACCAAAGATCCTAAGTGAGGAAAATTCTCAACATTCCCACAAGTGAATGGGAAGCCAAAGTCACGGCCATAGAAAAAGCCAAAAGAGAATCCATGTGGTAAGTAGTAGCCTTATTTGGAAGTCTCTTTGAGTATGAAGGAAAGCTAAAATTAAAAAGGAAGAACTGAATGAAATAGACGAGAAGAAAAAGAAAGGATTGGCTTTCAATGCCATCAAAGAAAAGGAATCAAAAGAAGAAGAGGAGGTTGAAGATAAAGAAATGGGAATGATTGTCAGGAGGTTCAAGAAATTCTACCTCAAGAACCAAGGATTCAAGAAGTTCTAGAAAGGAGGTTCAAGTGCTAGAAGAGAAGCAAAAGGTCTAATCATTTTCTTTGAGTGCAAAAAGCTAGGACATATCAAATCAGAATGTCCTCTCTACCTAAAGAACAAAGAAAAGAAGATGAAACCCTATGTCTTTGGAATATGGGGATATAGGTCTTCAAAAGAGGAAATGATGATGAAGAGGCTACAAACATATGTTTGGTAGCCTGAGAAGAATAATCTGACATAGAGGAGGTAATGAATTTTGAACCTACTTATGATGAATTACAGTCTGAATATAATACTGTACATTCTGAATTTGTCAAAGTTGTTAAGGAGTTGGTAAGCTCCAAAAAGAGAGTTAAACGTCTTGAAGAAGAACTCAAGGAGTCATATAATGTTTCATGTCAAGCTTTGGAGAAAAAAGAACATTGATCTTACTAAGACACTTGAGAAATTCACCAAGGATAGTGAAATGCTCAAAGTGATCTTGAAGGCTCAAAGGTGCACAAATGACAAGTCGAGATTGGTTATGATCCAAAAGAAAGGTAGTAAAGCCTATCTTAATTACTTTGAACATTTTGTGCATATGTCAAATCCTTTTGATTATTGTAGTTTTTTTAATAGAAAGGACATTATACAACTTCTTACTATCACAAAAAGGAAGGAATCATTAGCACTTATAAATGGGTTCCAAAAGGATCGCTTGTTCCATAAGTGATTCATACTAACCACAAAGGACCCAGGAAAGTGTGGGTACCTAAAACTTGATTGTCTCCTTTTGTAGTTTTGTCTCAAGGCATCAAAGACAAATAAATGGTTCATTGATAGTAAATGCTTGAGACACATGATTGGTGTCAAAAGTAAATTTACCTTCATAGAACCAAAAGAAGGAGGAAAAGTCATCTTTGGAGGCCATAAATCCTGGAAGATTGTTGGAATTGGTGAATTAGGCAAGAAACATGGAGTACAAGTCAAAGATGTTTACTATATAGAAGAATTGTACCACAATCTACTTAGTGTAAGCTAAAGTGCTGAGATAGACAATAGGGTCATCTTTTATTTAGAAGATTGCCTCATTGTGAGTAAGAAGGACTTTTAAATCAATAAGGATGATCTCATGGTCAAGATAAGAGCTTTAAGGGATGGTAACTGTTATACTCTTGATATAAATACTAATGTTTTTGAAAATTTTTTTATGAGTAATGCTGATAAAAGTTGGTTATCGCATAAGAGACTTGCTCATGTCAACATGAGCCAACTAGAAAAGCTAATAAAAAATGATTTGGTTTTTGGACTTCCTAAACTTCAATTTAAAGAAAATGAAGTTTGTGACTCTTGTCAAAAAGGGAAACAAATAAAGTCCTCCTTTAAATCTAAGAAGGTAGTCTTAACAGAGAAACTACTCCAACTACTTCGTATAGATTTAGTTGGACCAGTAAGAGTAAAGAGTCTTAGTGGGAATCTCTACATATTAGTAATAGTTGATGACTATTCTAGATTTACTTGGGCAATATTTCTTTCCTTAAATTTGCCAAAAAGGTCCAAAATGAGGAAGTTTTGCCTATTGTATCTATTAGAATAGATCATGGTGGAGAATTCAAGAATCAAGCATTTGGAGAATATTGTGATGCAAATGGGATTGATCACAACTTCTTAACTGCAAGGACTCCATAATAAAATGGTGTCGTGGAAAGAAAATAGAGTTCTCATAGACATGGCTGAGCATGTTGAATGAGAAGAAGTGTCACAAGTGTTCTAGGCAGATGCAATGAGTATAGCTTGCTATATATCTAACAGAGACTATATCAGGACAATTCTTGGAAAGACATCCTATGAGCTATACAAGGGAAGAAAACCAAATCTAGCTTATCTAATGTGTTTAGGTGCAAGTGTTTTGTCCATAATAGTGGCAAAGTTAACCTTGATAAATCTAATCTTAAATCTAATGAAGGTTTTTTCTTGGTTATTCAAATAAAAGTAAAGCATGCAGAGTTTTTAATAAATAAACATGTGTTATTGAAGATGTATACATGTTGTGTTTGTTGAGAATGAGTCTCAACCAAAGCTTAGTGAAGAGGAACTATAGGTGGCTCATAAATTAAGAGACCTAACTATTTCAAATTCTCCTATTCCTCAAGTTGAAAAGGAAGATGTTTTTTATATTAATAATGATCAAACCCAACCTAGAACTTTTAGATACATTAAAGATCATCGTATAGGCTAAGTAATAAGTGATGTCAGGGAAGGAGTGAAAACTAGGAATAAAGTCCTAAATAAAGTCAGCTTCTCTCTTTCATTTTTGAATTTGAACCTTCAAGTATTGAGGAAGCCCTATCAAACAATGATTGGGTGCTAGCAATGCAAGAGGAATTAAATCAATTTAAAAGAAATCAAGGTTAGGATTTGGTACCTCAACTTAAAGACCATCTAGTCATTAATACCAAATGGGTATTCAAGAACAAACTTGATAAATATGTAATCATAGTAAAAAAACAATGCAAGATTGGTGGCTAAGGACTATAATTAAGAATAAGGAATTGATTATGATGAACCATATGCTTCAGTAGCAAGATCAGAGGCTGTATGAGTACTCTTAGAATTTGCATGCATCAAAGGATTCAAACTCTATCAAATGGACATCAAGAGTGCTTTGCTAAATGGTTACATTTGTTAGATCCCATGTTTTGATGATAACAAAAGGATGGGTTGAAAAGGAAATGATTAATAAACAAGTTTGAACAAAGTAATGACAGGAGCAAACATCACTTGAAGTAAGCATTAGACTAATGAAGAAAAACCAAGAGAAAATGCTGAAGAACTTGATCAGAAGCAAGTTTACTAAGGCATTACTCGAGGAGCTACTCGAGTAATGAGACAAAATTTGAAGTAACTAGAGACAACTTCCAGTAACCTGCCAATGTTACTCGAGTAGGTACTCGAGTAATAGTGCAAAAATTTTCAAGGTGCTCTCGGCCTGCCAATGTTACTCGAGGAGGTACTCGAGTAACCAGGTAAAAAATTGGAGTTGCTCTCGGCCTGCCAATATTACTCGAGGCGCTACTCGAGTAACCATGTGAAAAACTTCCAGTTGCCTTCAAGTTTTCAACGATACTCGAGGAGCTACTCGAGTAATTGTGTTTCTGAAAATGTGGAGCTCTCGGTACTTAGTACTACTGCTAATGTTACTCGAGGAGCTACTCGAGTAACTCACTAAGGTAAGTTAAAACTTGAAGGTAGTACCCGATTAACTTCATATCTTTTTATCTCATTTTCCTCGAGTTCTTACTCTAGTATGCAAGTATCTAATGTTGTATTTTAAGTGGATTCCTCTAGTAAGTACCCGAGTATGCTGAAATATTTTCAAGGGAAACTTCCAGTCAGTACCAGGGTAAGTCATGCACATGAAGTACAATTACTCGAGGTGGTACCTGAGTAACCTATGCTAAAATTAGTGCATTACTCGAGTCCATACCCGAGTAACAAGGTAAGTGCTCTCGGCCTTGAAATCCTGCCAACATTACTGGAGTAGGGCATCGAGTAATCAAAAGTTATTTGAAGCGTTACTCGAGTTGGTACCCGAGTAACTCATAAAGTTATGAGTGCCTTACTCGAGTTGGTACCCGAGTAAATTGACATTTCCAAAGGTTTGAAAATTGGTTATTCCATGCACTACCCGAGTATTCTTGTATTTGCTCATTGACTTGAAGTTAATTTAAGAATTCCTGATGATACTCGAGTAAGTACTCGAGTAACCTTCATGTGATACTAAGTAGCTACTCGAGTAAGCAAACCCAGAAAGTTTGAAATCATTCCAACGGTCATTGTTCTGTTTCCTATTTGATTAACTTTTCATTATATTAGTGTACTTAGCATTTCAACAGGTAAATAATGAAGAGATCTTACCAAATAAGGAAAGTCAAAAGCAATGCTCAAATGTCATCGACCGTCACCTACCATAACGTATGTTTTTTTTCAAAAACTGGAAAAGTCAATAATGGCTGCGCACGCTCCAACGGACATGAAGAAATATGTTCCAGCAATCATTACAAACGTATCTATATATATGTGGACATCTGAACAGAGAGATACACAAGAAAACACTTACGAACGTATCATCAAGTTCATTACTCTGTTTTCCATTATACTTGTGATTCTATGCTTCAGTGATTCTTATTTACTCTGTAAGAGAGATATTTCATTCAAACTCAATATTTGTTATTGAGGTAACTTAAGGTTGTGGAACCTTGAGTTGGGATTGAATTACAAATTGTAAGGGGGAGCGAGTGTCCAGGTGTAGGAACTTGCTTGTACTGAGGTGCCAAGAACCCACTGAATCTTGGAAGTTATAGTGAAACTCTCAGAGAAGCTCTGAGGACTGGACGTAGGTCACAGTGGTTGTGGCCGAACCAGTATAACTCCCGGTGTACACTTCGGTGATATTTCTCCTTACTCTTTCATGTTTTAATTTCAACGTCAAATTTTATATTTGCAACGAAATTTTTAAGATCACCCAATTCACCCCCTCTTGGGTGAAACACTTGCTCTAACATTTGGTATCAGAGCATAGGTCTTCTTAAGAAAGCACTTTGTGATCTCAAACAAGCTGCAAGAGCTTGGTATGAACGTTGCAGTAAATTCCTCCTTGATCATGGCTTTGATAGAGGCAATGTAGACACAAAATTATTCATCAACATAAAAATCAAGATATTTAAATTGTTCAAATTTATACTGAGGATATTATTTTTGGTGCTACTAATGAATCTCTTTGTCAAGAATTTTCCAAGACAATATAGGAAGAACTTGAATTGTCTATGATGAGAGAACCAAACTACTTCCTTGGATTACTAATCAAGAAAAGGAAGAACAGAATATTTATCTCCCAGACTAAATATCTCAAAGAACTCTTTAAGAAGTATGGCATGGATGATGCAAATGGAGCTGACACAAGAATGAGTTCAATGACTCTATTCGGTATTGATGTCAAAGAAGTTGACTTCAACATCATCAAATGTAGAGAAATGATTGGTTCATTGCTTTATTTTACAGCAAGTAGACCAAACATTCAATTCAATGTTTTCTTGTGTGTACTAGATATCAATCAACACCTAAAGAATCACATGCTGAAGTGTGAAGAGGATTTTCAAATACTTGGCAGACACGGCTGAACTTTGGATTTGGTACCCCAAAGGTGGAAATGACTATTTGCTGGCATACTCTGATTTTGACCATGGTGGATACAAAACTGATAGAAAGAGTACCAATAGTCAATATGAATTTATTAGAGGCTCCAGAGTATAATGGTTTAGTAAGAAGAAAAACATAATGTCTTTATCTTTCATTGAAGTTGAGTACATAGTGGTTGCAAGTTGTTGTGCTCAAGTTCTATGGTTGAAACAAAAACTTCAAGACTTGGGCATCCACCATAAAGAGATACCAATTTATGGTGATAATACAAGCACAACTAGCTATCCAAGAATCCTTTTCAATATTCAAGAACCAAGCATATTGACATAAGGCATCACTTCATTAGAGATCATGTGCAAAGAAGGATGTCAAAGTAGTTTTCATACTTACACACCTTTAATTATCAGACATTTTTACAAAATACTCACTAAAGATATATTCTTGTACATATAAGGAGAATTGGGAATGATATATCCTAATGAACTATAAAAATATTCTCTCAAATCTTTCACCTTAATTTATTATTGTATATGTTTTGATGATTTTAAACTAACTTAAGCATCGGAGTGCCTATAAAGTTGTTTTATAGGAAAGTGAAAAGTCCTCTGTTCACTGGTACTAAAAACAAGGGGTACATAGAGTGGCCATCACTATGAGATCACCATGGTGATGCTTGCTAGTGATGACCAACATCACTTAAGTAATCACTTAACTGATGGTGGACTTAGAGCCAAAAAAGGGGATAATTGAACAGTCATGCGATTACTGAACAATCATGTGCCTTTTGGAAGAAAATGAACAACAGCCATGCATCACTCAAGTGAGAACTCGAGGGATCACTACCACGAAGATGAAGAAGTCTTTAATGATCTAAAAAATCAAGCGATAAAAAGTCAACAATCAAGGAAAAATGGTTGACTACTTAAACTTGTTTAAATATTTGAGTAAGTACAATATTATTAGAATAAGGTATTGTGATTCTAATCTTGTTTCTTTAGGCAGAATCACTCGAGTGACAGCAAAAGATGATCACTTGAGAGATGTCGGGACCCAGTGCTCTTTATGTGAGTTAGCAATATCATTTCTTTGAATTGTTGTGGGGTCCACAACTAGTGCTCTAATCTTCACTCTTCCCAAATCAATCTATACAATATTTTGACCAAAACCCCTTAAATTTTATCTCAAATCTCAACCAAAAACCATCTCAAATTTCCTGATCTAACGTATAACTTTCCACTACTTAAAGAACTAAAAGTGATAAATTTTGGGTTTATAGGCAAGTAATTGTCATAGAAAGGACTAAAATCATTACATTTGAAGAAGAAGAACCATCTCAGTCTCCATCTCCTCCTTTGGCTTAGAAATAAATGAAAAACACTAAGTTTAATCCAAAGAAGCATTCTCGGTCTAAGGTCCAAGACAGACCTCCTCTAAAACCATAACACAAAGCTAAAGGGATTATTCAGGAATGGAGAGCAACAAGGTCTATGAGAAAAGAAACCATGGCAAGTCCAAAAGGGAGAGGGAAACCAAAAGCTCTTCTTACTCAGGCACGCCTTCATAGACTGAAAGGGACAGACAGGAGGCTAGATAAAATGCTCAGATTAACAAAGTAATAGCCAAAATGCTTGAAGAAGAACTGACTTTAGGAGTTCCAACTAGATCGAGATAGAGCAATCCAAGAAACAATACTGGACCTTTTTTTAGTCTAACTCTACTAGTGGTGCCTCCTGAGATCGAAGCTGAGCAACAAGGAGATTATGAAGAAGAAGATGAAGAAGATCTTTTAGCGGTACCAACTAGATTTATAGCTAATGAACTTGATGATTCAAAGAAGTTCAAGAAACATTTTGTAGCAAGGAAAATTTGTAAGATGTTCTATGTCAACCTGTAAGTGTTGTTAGATACTTTGAAGCTACATTTTCTCCATATCTTAGTCAATATATGCTTTGGTTGTCATTTCGTTTACCATACGTCCTAAGATTGTGTAGGCATTTCTATTACTACTTGTAATCGATTTTGATATTGCTCTGATAGTGGGTTTGTGATTGAATAAGAGTTGGAAACCACTGTAAGCAATGTTTTAACAGCCAAACTAGACGTCGAGCACGAAAGATTAGCGGGTCATGGTTCAAATGATTGGAATGATTGGGCCGTTTGGTTGAGCTGGTGATGTAATACTTAAATTAAAAATAATATTATATTCTTTCTAGTCCTATATATGAGAAATTTATCTAGGAATAACATATTGACAAGCATACATTACAAATATAATTAAAAAAATTGATAAGTAATATTTAAAATTTTGTATAATAATTTTTATCTTTAACTAAATAAACTTGATATTATAGTATAAAGATTTTTTCATACCTTGATAATATGGCAAATCTTTTAGATTTAGATTCATAGATAAGATTTTAGCTTACAATTAATTTAAATCCTTTCCTTCAGAATTAAGAATAATTGAAAAATGAGAACTTATATGTCTTTTGTATTTTTTAAAAGCATTTATATTTCTATTGAAAAAAACCATTCAAATTTAAAATTTTTTTAAAAGCAACAAAAATTTATTATTAATTAAAATATTTATGACAAGATATCTTGATATTCTCAAAATTCAAATAGTCAAATTTGAATGTATGGCAAGTATGTTGCAGCGAACACGTTTTCTCGCTGTTTCACGCTATCTCTGTAACATCCTGGATTTTAATTAAGGGATAATAACTTCAAATGATGTAATTAATGTTAATTAAGCATATTTGAAGTATATGTTGTTTATATGATATAAAGAGCATTAGTGATGATTTAATGAGTAATGTACTAATCAGGGGTAAAACGGTAAATTACCAACCGGCTGGTTGGCTACGGATGATAAAACCCCTTAGTAATCTTAATCAATGGTTGGGATTTAAAGATCTAGGGGTGGGATATTGTGTATGTGAGAGTAGGTGAAATCATAGAGGAAGGATGAGATGATGCCAAGTGGCTAAATGAGAGCCATTGGATGAGTCAACAATTTCAAACTCTTCTCTCTCTCCCTCTCAAGTCGGCCAAGTGTATGGGAGGAGGGAAGAAATGATCATCATCTTCACCTACCCATTTTCTCTCTCCATTCCCTCCATTTTCGCTGAACCGAGCAAGAAAGAGGAAGGAACAAGCTTGAACCTTGGTAAGTAAATGCTATTGAATGCTCAAAACCCTTTCATTAATGTTGATCAAGAGGTTGAGAGCTTGACTTCTATGATTTCAGAATTTCCATTGGTGGTGTGTGATTGTTGGATGAATCTGGAAGTTGGTGGAATCAAGGTGTTGATTTCAGCAAGTTGAAGAGGTAGGTTTGTGATGCATTTTGATATATATGTCAAGATGTTTGCTTAACCAATGAGAATTCTGGAAATTAGACCTAATTATGATGTTAATTGAAGGGGAGGTTTTGAGTAGAGTGTCACTGTTCATTTGGTTAGTTTTGACATTTGAGAGTGATTAGGAATTGATTTAAAGTTGAATAAGGGAAAGTGTTAAAATGAGGTTTTGAGTGGTTTGATGATTTAGAGAGAGAATGTGTTGAATGGGTTGAATTTGAGTTGTTTTTGGTTGCCAATGGGTTCCTTGTGTTGAAATAAGTGATAATGAGCTCTAACACAAGTTTTAGAACCATTGGAGTGCAATTGGTGAATTCTGGTAAATCAACTCAGTTGCTGCGTTTTGGGTATCTGGTGTCATTTCTCGAGTGAGGGAAGAACTCACTCGAGCACAGGATGAACGTGCTCGAGTGAGCATGTTGTGCTCGAGTGAGGGTGCCTTTTTGGTGCTGCGGGTGAGTGTCTCAGGGTATCACTCGTGAGTGATTGCTAAGAGTGCGCCTGGCACTCGCGAGCATTGGGGGAATCACTCGAGCACTGGGACTTGTGCTCGAGTGAATCTGTTTCCTGGGAGTTGGGTTGCTCTCGGGTAGACACTCGCTGGTTGTGCTCGCGAACACTGGGGGTCAGTGCTCGAGCACAGGTGTTTGTGCTCGAGTGATGGAAGAGGAAGATGTTGAGAGATGCTCTCGGGTTGTCACTCGCAGGGCCTCACTTCCGTGGTGCTCGAGTGTTCTCAGGGTCCCTGCTAGAGCACAGCCTCTTGTGCTCGAGTGAGGGTGTGGAATTGTAGTGAAGTGAGCTCTCGGGCAAGTACTCGCTGAGGTCACTCGCATGCGTGCTCGAGTGGAAGCGGGAGTCATGCTCGAGCACGGCCTTCTGTGCTCGAGTGAAAGGGCCAAAAATCAGTGTTTAGCTTTCTAAAAAGGGATCTTTGGGGATAGTTATACCAACCCTTTAGGCATATGTTTAGGCATATAATGGCCATCTAAAGAGTCCAAATAATAACCAACATAAAGTACTATAGAATTAAGAACTTGGAAAAGAGATTGACCTATTGTCCCTAATTTGATTATAGGATTTGACATCTGCCGTCCTCGGGAGCCCACTGAGCCAGTTAACTTCAGGAAAGAGCGAGGTAGTGACTTTTCTTTCGTACCATTTATGATGCATTGTATGTGTGTATGATCAGTGATTTGTGATAAATTCGGATATTGCGACTTATGTGGATATGTGTTAGCACCGTCAGTCCAACAGTCCCTGAGTAGCTAACAACGGTTCGGGTTAGGACAGTGTGCCTTCCCGGCGGAGAAAGGGGATGAGGATGAGGTGTGATTATGTGACATGAGGCCGATAGGCTGATTGTGAGGCCGACGGGCCATTTGTGAAAGCCGGTTAGCTATATGAGCTATAAGGCTATATGTATGCACTGCCGCACCAATAGTCCCTGAGTAGCTAACAACGGTTCGGGTTAGGGCAGTGTGCCTTCCCGGCGGAGAAAGGGGATGAGGGTGGAGTGTGATATGCCACGCCAATAGTCCCTGAGTAGCTAACAACGGTTCGGGTTAGGCAGTGTGCCTTCCCGGCGGAGAAAGGGGATGAGGGTGGTGTTTGATATATGTGCTGCTGCTGTATGATGATTTGCTTACATACTGTGTGCTTGTATGTGGTATAAATGTTTAGTTACTACTGGGATTCTTTTGAATCTCAATCTTTCCTTTGAACTAACATTTCAGACAGGGCGAGTGGCTCCAAGGAAAAGCGCGTGACCCGGAGCGGGTAGAGTTTCGTAGGGACATTTATTTTGGAAATGTTGGTTAGACTGTTTGGATAGGGATTACTGTATATTGTTGGGTTGTAAATAGTTTAAATACTTTAACCTGTAATCCCTTTAGCAGAACTTGGAACTATATATATGTAGTTGAACCCGGGGTTTGCCGGGATTTTGGTTATACACTCTGTCATACGTAAATGTAGTTAAACTGCACAGGTGATTATATTCGATAATCGAACTTGAGACCGAAAGAGGAATGAAGTTTTGAAAATTTTATAACGTCCCTACTATTAAAGGGAATTTCAAATGAGTTTTAAACTAATCGACGGTCTCTAATCTAATTTAATTACCAAATATCGAATTATAATTACGTGATCAAAGGCAGGGTGTTACAATCTCTCCTCTCGATAGTTTTATTTTCTTCCCTTACCTCTGGCTTTCATCTCTTTAGCTTCATCTTTCTTATTTTCTTCATCTAAGTTCTTGCTCCAAGGGTTGATAGAAATATCACTAGAGATAGGCTCCTTTATTTCGTCAATCTGCCTGAGAAATCATACCTTGCAGCAGTGATGCTCATGCTATAAAATGCATCTATGCCAACATAACTTGTTTTCCTCCATTTTCTTCTTTCCTCTTTGCCTTCCTCTTTTCTCAGCCTTTACCCTGTCGGTTTTTAGTAGCTGCTCTCGCTTGCAGCTTAACTTTGGCTTATGGATTAAAAGGCGGATTTGAACGGTCCCATCCAGCCTAGCCTCTTGGATAGCTCAACTTAGTGAAATGAGCCACCCTTTACTCTGACTAATGGTTGTCACACCCTTATCTTATTTTCACCTTTTTTAAAGAATTTGCGGAAAATGATATTCAGTTCGGTCGGTAACATAGGAATAGCTATAATGATAATATGTGTGTTATTAGAAAAATTTCCCATAAGGGGTTGTGCGTAATAATTACAAACAATGTAATTGCACAGGGCTTCTAGGGCGTCTAACCTGTCCCAGTGAAATGGAGACATCTTCCCATTTTCATTCTTCCATTGCAACCCTCTCATGTAGTTCTCTTCTCTGATCTCTGCATACCTTCTGTATTCACCTATCCAAATTGTTGGTAGGGGAGGGTGAGATTCGATAAAATCTCAGCAGGAAATAGAAACCATAATGCATACATGATAGATGCTATGTGTATGACATGTTAGCTTTAACTAGATGGATGCCCCATATTAACATTTATGCATGCTTATTGTTTCGGGCAACATAATTATGGCTACAGTATAAACAAAAACAGAGCTTCATTATTCAAATATGCTTTACACAATCAAGTAAAGCAATCACATACATCATCATTACACAAGTAGAGATATCAAATACATACAAATAAGGTAAGTTCCCTACCTGGATCGGCCTTCCCTTAAAACTCATTCATGTACTATTTTAGTCACTTTTATAGTGTTTATAGTGGTTAAATAAGCCTATTATAAAAATTTACCAAAATGCCCTTGGGGACTCGGCCTAGTCTCACTATACCCAGTCAACCATACTTTTTTTGAAATTATGACCTAGGCTATTCTAACATATTTTTTTTTCCAAGGAATCCATTTTCGGAATCAAAATTACTCAATTCAGTATCAAAAGACAAGAATGCCCTTAGCAGCCCCTATTTCAGGGTTTTAGGGCATTGTCATAATTATGCTTTTTAGGGCTTTTCTGGAAAGTGTTCAACTGTAACCCCGCCTAATTTTCCCTCCTGAATACAATGGAATCATCAGATTATTAGAAATCCTATGCTAATCCCTCTAAAAAGCACTGGCTGAAACATGAAATTCTCAGGAAAAAATTGGGGTTTTTGAGTTTTGACTACGCAGACTTGCTCCTTTCTACTCTTATCCACCTTATTAACTATTTAATTATGTTAAAACCACCATTTAGACTCAATTTTGGTAGCATAATATGTGGGACACAACTTTTCCCAAATTCTATAATTACAGCAATTTAACCAGAAATTCATCGATTAAATCATCCACAGAAGCTTGAATAAACAAAGATTAAAGTTTAAGAAGTCACCTTAGCTTCCGTCTGCCTTTTCCTTTCTTGGCTGAATATTGGCCTCCTCTCAACACTGAATTTTGAGGTTCAAACACCTTGAATTATATAACTTAGAGGAAGGATTATACACGTTAGGAACCAATTCACCGAAGAAATCGATCTACCTTGTGAGATTTTCCTTCTTCTCTCTCTAAAATTCTCTCAACTCTCTTTTTTATGGCTTCTGTTGGCATCAGTTTTGGGGGCTGAAGAAGAAGATGGAAATGTTTTATATTATATCCTATAATTGAATAAATTAATTTTCCCAATTTCAGATTTAAGCAAAATTCTGGTAGATTTTCTTTCCAAATTTTGAAAAATCATAACTAATTTTGTAGACTTCGTATTGGAGTGATTCTAAAGGCTATAGAACCCGTATTGAGTCTAGTTTTAAGGAAAAATATATCCCTTTTCCAATTGGAAGCACAAAATTCTGATAATTTATTCTTTGGATGCTGTTCCAGAAACTCCATAGTTTTTCTGGGCTAAATTCAAAAATTCATAACTTTTTACATATAGCTCCAAAAATTACCCATTACCTATCAAATTAAAGCTTAGATGTCTGCTTCATCCCTAGAAAATTTCTTAATTTTTTGTCATCATTTGGTTATCCAAACTATATGACAAACTCACTACCTCATATAAAATCTCCCTGGCAGCACTGTTCACATTATGCAAAATTAACCATTTTATTTCATTGACTATTCCCAATAATTGCAACACATTTTGGGGAATAAAATTTGGGGTGTTACAGTTTTCCCCCTCTTAAATAAATTTTATCCAAAAATTTGCTATACGTACATAGCCATAAACTTCGGGTAACGCTTTCTTGTATTCAGTTCTTTATGATTATACCAATACTTCAAATCCTGGGGGTTGCAGAACAACACTACAGTGGCACCATAATGGTACATCTCCAGATTTTTAGTGCAACACCATTGCTGCTAACTCAAAATTATTTGTAGGATAATAATTAAATTTGTTTTTTAATGAGGCTCCCATTCTTTCGATGCATAAGCCAATTTATGCCCATGTTGTATTAAAACACTTCCAAATCCTACCTACTAGCATCAACAAGGACAACAAAGATCCACGGTGGATCTAGGATTATCAATATCAGTGCTAACGTTGATTTTCATCTCAGCTTAGTGTAGCTCTTCTCCTAGTTATGGTCCCATAGATAATATTGAGTTTTTCAAGTTAACCTTGTCAAAGGCAAAGCTATTCTAGAGAAATTCGGTATAAATTTTTGATAATATTTGGTAATACCCAGAGAACTACGTATTTCAGAAATAGTCTCTAGCCTTTTTTAGTTTATTATTGCTTCCACCTTGCAAAGATCCCTTGAGACTCCTTGCTGTGAGACTATATTGAAAGAGGCAAGCTTCACCCAAGAGGGGAAGAATTGGGTGATGTGATAAATTTTTCAGTTGATATGGTGATATGAAAATAATTGTAGATAGAGTAGAGTTGAAAAGATTAGCACACAGTGAGTTATACTGGTTTGGACCAAAACCCAGGACTACGTCCAGTCCTCAGAGATCAAGACCTACTGAGATTTTCACTATTTTTCCAAGATTCAGTGGGCTCTCGAAATGCCACAAGGCAACAATCGTCCTTGTATAGACCACAAGCAGAAATATTCTAAAACCTAGAATTTTCTCTCCCCCTAACGATAAGTCTTATGTGCTGAAACAATCCTATAATCTTTCTCTCTTGCTTATGTATGCAAGTCTTATGAGTAGTAACGTTCTCTCCTGCTTACACCCCTGTAAGTCTTACGAGCAGCAACGTTCTCACTTGCTTGCAGCTTGTAAGTCTTACAAGCAGAAAGTACTTATAGGAATTCTCTCAACTGCTTCTCTTGCAAGGATATCTACCCTCTAAAGGTCCCTATACCTTAAGATCTAATGAAAATATGATTTGAAATGTATACAGCATCTCTTACAGTGCAAATATGATAAAAACTAAAGTACAATATAACTACAGAGAAAATAAGAAAACATAGATTCTTGTAAGTATTTGCTATAAGCTTTTGTTTGATGTTATTCCTTTTTTTTATACTCTCTAATGCCCTATATTTATAGCTAGTTGATTTTGTTCGTTGTGTGATAGCTATTATGAAGTGGAGCATAATGTTGTAGAGCGACATGTGTGCGGTTGTAATATCCTGACAATATATAGTGGTAGGTCTGTAACGTGCTAAATTAGCTGGTTGACTTTAAACGAAATGATTCCACCTTTTTTGACTTACTATATGCATCTCTGATTCAGACTTTCAATCTCCTATTTTAAATTGAAGTATATGTTAAATGCTGTTTAATGATAATAACAAGTGAAAACATTATGAATAAATAACATTTACCCATGCTCGAATTGATCGATGTAAGTCTATTGCGTTTTGGTTTCTGACAGAGTGTCACTCGAGTGCAGCATCAATTCTTTACATCTCCCCATGCTTTTATGTAGCACTTCCTAGTGCAATTGCAAGAGTGCATTTTCTTACTTGCGAGTGTTCTGACCTCTCACTCGAGTACATCTCGTCTCACTCAAGTGCATCTGTATTTTGCACTATAGACTCATGTCTCTAGATAACACTTGAAGCATATTTTTCAAGAGTTTGATTTTGCACTTGAAACTTCTGTGGGCCCTCACTCGAGTGTATGTGTCCTTTCTCTAGTGCATTAACATATTCTCGTATCTGGACAAACTTTTGTTTAGCCCTTGCATCAAAATTAAAGGAAGTGTGTTTTCTCACTCACGAGTATTGCTCCTTCACTCGAGTGCAAATGCCATTGATCGAGTGTATTTCTCACTTTCAGGCTTGTTCTTGCTCTCGGATGAACACTTCCTATACCACACTAACAAGACTTGAGTGAGCTTTAATCTCTCACTTGAGTATTGATTTAGTGCTCGAGTGCAACAACCATTTTCTATCTCTGACTTTGCTTTTTGTCAAGAATTTCCAAGAGTGTGCCTTTATGCTCGAGTGTAAATCTGGGCATCACTCGAGTACAGTGCCTTTCACTCGAGCATTGCTAAAAATTCTCTAAACTCAGTAGCTCTCTGTAAAACACTTTCAGGCTAACACTTCCTATACTCAGTTCAAAATTGGTTCTCAATCAAGTACGAGCTTCATCACTAGAGTGGATCAGTTAAAAACATAGCAAATTTCTCCTAACTTTGTGAAATGTATTTGGTGATCAATTGAATCAATGTCTATGCCTTAAAAATGTAAGTTTCTTACCAAAACACATAATCACTTGTTATCATCAAAACTTAGAATCTAACATTCTCCCCCTTTTTGATGATGGCAAGATCTTGTGATGAAATTGAAGACTTGAGTTGAAAAACTTTTGAAAACACTCTTAAGTTTTAAGTCACTTGACTCATTTTTGCACTTTACTTCAAGAACTTTCTGAAAAGCTTCTAATGGCCACTTAAGGCAAAGATAAGTTATAATACCACAAGAATTAAATAATAAACTTGTTGGACACTTAAAGAACATGAAAATAAGAATAGATTCATTGATAAACTTGAAAAGCACATTAGTAAACAAAAAAACTACCCAAATGACATCCAAATACACCCATATAGCCAAAAAAGAGCAAAAATCAACAACTATCAACCCAGAACCCAAAATACATCAAATACATAAAAAGCCCCCTTAAACTAGCCTATTAGTCCAGCAAACAACTCAAAATAGATCACTTATTCTTCTCCCTTATTTTGTCAACATCAGAAAGTGGTTGAGGGAAGGTGATGTCAGACGGCTGCGGTAAAGTGCATATCAGCATGGTGGTGGATGGATCAATAGGATCAGGCTCAAATGGTGGAGATGATGGTTGAGGAAAAGAGACAGTATGCTGGGATGATGATGGTTGTTTAACAGTTACATTGATCGGGGTAGCTGTCTTGGGATCGGTATAAATGAAGAGTATATGGGTCTGTGTCTAGGATGGTGAAATAGTGGTGGTAGGTGTAGAAATAGGAGGCATATCAGGCTGAGCAGTTGAAGTCGAGTATGTAAGAAAGTCTCTAAATCATTGATTTTCTTTGACTGTTTGATAAGTGAACTATTTGTATATTTATTTTCCCTTATATGATGATTTTGTGGAGGATATTTGAGCTCAATTTAATGAATTTGGTTGTAATTGATATATAAATAATGATTTAGGGATAAAATAGAATTTCTTGGAAAAAACACTAAATCAGACCCTTTTTTAGTTTTTAGGAGATATCTAGAGCTCTAGATGTTAGATTGGGACATTCTTTATATGGATAAAAAGCTAAGAAAGAGCTCTACAACTTTTATCTTGAGACCAAACCCTATTTCTATCTCCAAGAGCTGCAAATTTTGGTTGGAAGTTGAGGACGTGAATTTATTCAAGTCTGACCTTGCTCACTAATTTGGCCATAACTAGAACTACAAATATTGAAATGAGTAGTTTCCACTTGCGTCTTCAAGCTAAGATCTAGAGCTACAACTTTTATGAAGATCAAAATTTGAAATTCCACCAACTATTCCATCTATCACATTTCACGTACCACTTCATCTTCCTTTTTACCAACTACTTCACCTACTACTTCATCTACCATTTCATCTACTCCATTCTTCCTTATATATAGCCATCCTCTCCTTCCCATTTGACATACCATTCCATATCCATTTCTTTCCTCTCCTCTCCACATCCACCATTTTAGAGTTAATTTTGATACATGGTATTTGCTTCTTGTATGCCTCCTACTTGGAAGGCTTAGGTAGTCCTCCTTTGTGGATGGTATAGGTTGCCACCTACATGGAAGATTTTACCTCCTAAAGGGACGGCTAGATTTTCTCTATTTTCATGCATCTTTTGGTTGTGTATTTATGTTTTAAAATTTAATATTCAAGTTTTATGCAATATTTATGAAGTTCTCAATTTATTTTGGTTTCATTTTTAATTTCATCGTGAACTAAATTTCTATTTTCCTAGGGTGATGATGCAGCTTACTAATAATGGATTGAATCTTAACTTATTAAATATAGTTTTAATTTTTCCTTTATGATTGAGTTTTAATTATTATTCTTAATGCTTTTGTTTGGTTGGCCATCTTTTGAATGATTTTAATATGCATGTTGAGACTGGAAGGAGATACATGTGTGTAGATTCTATAATTAAAACCATAACTTACATATAAAATAGGAATATATTCATATGAGAGGTGTAGTCTTAATGAGTTCCATAAATCTTAATCATGATTAATTGCTTGAATTTATATAAGAATATATTGGATTAGCAACTAATTATAGAATTGCTTGACTTTGTAAGAGGCTAGTAATTATATGAGGGAAACTCGTCTAGCAATCATGTGGAATAAATTGGACAAGAATAATAGGTGATTCAATCCGGAATTTGTTAAGTGAAATTTGATCCCTAGGACTTTTTCTCATAGTTATTTCTTATCATTTGCATTCGTATTTAATTATTTTTAATTTTGTAATCTCAATTACCACTAATCAATGACTAAATAGAGTTAAAATTACTCATTTCTGTATTTAGTGATCAATCCTCAAGGGAATGATACTTTACTCACTTCTATATTAGTTGCTTACGACAGTGTACACTTGTACTTTTTGATAGACCATTTACACTTGTAACAAGCTTTTGGGGCCGTTGCCGGGGGCTGTTGTCGTTAATATCAATACCAAGTAATTTTAATACTAATTTGGTCTTTATTTTATATTTGTTTTTTTGTTTTCTTTTTTGTGTCTCGTGTTTCTTTTCAGGCTTTTGCTTAGTGTATGACCATATCAAAGGAGACTGAACTACAACCTTTTTTATTCTAAGATCAAAAGAACTTGTCGAAGAAATTGAAGAGTTCAGAAGCAGTCTACTTCAATCCTAAACATTCTAATGGCAAATCCGAAGGGAGAAACAAGAGATACCAAAACACTCTGTGACTATGCAATAGCAACAGTCATAGGGACAAATTCTGGAATAAGAAGACTGCCAGTAGTAGCTAACAACTTTGAAATCAAGGTTGCAATTATCTAGATGATGCAAGGAAATCGGTTCAGTGTTTTACCAACAGAAGATCCTAATGAACATATAGCCAACTTCCTAGAATCTATGACATACTCAAGCATAATGGTGTTATTAATAATGCCATTAGACTTAGACTTTTCCCTTTCTCACTCAGGGATAAGGCTAAGAGTTGGTTACAATCGCTACCAGTGGGAAGCATAACTACATGGGATCTCATAGCACAAAATTTTTTGGAGAAATACTTTCCTTCAGCAAAAACTACTAAATTGAGGAATAAAATTGCCTCATTTACCCAACATAAACAAGAAAGCCTCTATGAAGCATAGAAAAGATACAAGGAGTTGTTAAGCATATGTCCTCATTATGGGTTACCAAATTGGTGGGAAGTGTAAACTTTCTATAGTGGGATGACACACATCTCCAGAATTTTTGTAGATACTGCAGTTGGAAGATCTTTAATGGGAAAAATATAGATGATGCTTACAATCTACTTGAGGAGATGGCAACTAATGCATACCAATGGCTTTATAAACGTAATATTTCTAAGAAAGCACTTGGAGTGCACGAGCTAGATGTTCTTACAACTTTGTCTTCTCAAGCTACATTTATATCCAAGCAAATGGGATTATTGACAAAGCAAGAAAATGCAATCAACACTCCTATTGAAGCCTGTGATGGATGTGGAGGACCTCATATAAGCACGTAATATCTAGAAGGATACACATTCATGCCAGAGCAAGCTCATTATGGCAGAAATCACCCATTCTCAAACATGTACAATCCAGGTTGGCGAAATCATCCAAACTTTAGTTGGAGGAACAATCAAAATGCATTTAATCCGGAAGGGAACTATCATCAATAAGCTCTTCAATAGCCAAATCGACCACAATAGAAAGTAAATATGTAAGATGCGCTGGCTCAATTAACCATAAATACATCTCAATTCATGGCTAAGACTAATGTAACAGTCAGAAACCATGAAGCCTCAATAAAGAACTTGGAGATCCAGATGGGCCAAATTACAAATATGTTGAATTCAAGGCAGCTAGGAACTGTACCAAGTAACATTGAAAGAAAATGAAAGGAGTATGAGAATGCCATTGAATTAAGAAGTGGAAAAGAATTAAAAGATCCTGTTATTAAAGGAAAGAGTGACGAAGAAAAGAAAGAAAGTGAAGAAGAACAGAAGGAAGAGGTACAAAAACCAAAGGAGGATTATGTAATACCAAGAAGAATTAACTTTCCAGATACTACCATATGTACCACTACTTTCATACCCTTAGAGAGTCGCAAAGGCAAAGCTAGACAAGTAGGTTTGCATGCTTCTAGAGGTTTTCAAAAAGTTACATATCAACATTTCATTTGGAGACGCTCTTGCCTAAATGCCCAGTTATGCAAAATTCATGAAGTACATTCTCTCAAATAAGCTTAAGCTTAAGGAATTTGAGAGAGTTACACTTAGTGAGGAGTGCAGTGCTATTTTACAAAAGAAGTTACCACTAAAGTTGAAAAATCCAGGAAGCTTTTGCGTATCTTTCACTATAAGTCAATGTCACTTTGAAAAAGCACTTTGTGACCTTAGAGCAAGTGTAACTTCATGATTCTATCTGTCTACAAGAAACTCAGTCTTGGAGAGGTGAAGTTGACCACAATTTCATTACTTCTATCTGACCAATCAATAAAACATTCGATGGGTGTCTTAGAAGATGTTCTAGTGAAGGTGGACAAACTAATATTTCCAACTAATTTCATAATACTCGGCGTGGAAGAAGAACAAGAGATTCCTATCATGTTGGGAGGCCATTCCTAACAACTGGGAGAACATTAATAGATGTGCAACAGGGGAAGTTAACCTTGCGAATTTAAGAAATCAAGTATCCTTTAACATCTTCAAGGATTTATCCTTTCCAGATGAAGGCGACACCTGTTACAAAGTAGGTACATTAACCAGTTGCACAAAAGACGTGATGGATGAAATTTGCATGGATCAACCACAAGCAATGGGAATGGTAGACTTACCAAATCTACTAATCTGAAGTCTTGGAGCAGATTAGGTACCTGGAAGCAAATTCCTCAATTTTGATTAAGAAACCATTTAAAGATATGGGGGAAAAACCAAGTAAGCCACTACCATCAAAAGAGAAACCACTAGTAGTGGAGTTGAAAGCACTGCATCCTACTTGAAGTATGCTTATTTGGGAGGAAATTCAACATTACTAGTAATTGTCTCTGCAACTCTTACTCCCCAAGAAGAAGAAAGGTTATTAACAATTCTAAGTGAGTATAGAACAACATTTGGATGGTCAATAGCTGATATAAGAGGGATTATTCCTTCAATTTGTATGCATAAGATCTTGATAGAGAACAACTACAAGCCATCAGTTGAGTACTAGAGAAAGACTCAATCTGAATATGAAGGTGGTGGTGAGAAAAGAGGTAATAAAGTGGCTGGATACTAGCATAATCTACCCAATCTCTAACAGTCAATGGGTAAGTCCAGTTCAAGTTGTGCCAAAGAAAGGTAGAATGATAGTGGTGCCTAATGAGAAAAATGAATTGATTCCATAATGAATGGTGACTGGATGGAGAGTATGCACCGGCTACAGAAAGCTTAATAAAGCTAGCAGAAAAGATCACTTCCCTCTGCCATTTATAGACCAGATGCTTGATAGAATAGCTGGGAAAGCCTATTATTGTTTTATGGATGGTTACACAGGATATAATCAAATCACAATTGCACTGGAAGATCAAGAGAAACCAACTTTTACATGTCCATATGGAACCTTTACCTTCAGAATGATGTCATTTGGTCTATGTAATGCACCGGCAACATTTCAAAGGAGTTTGATATCAATCTTCTCAGACATAATGGAAAGGTTTATTGAGGTGTTCATGGATGATTTTTCAGTTTTTGGAGAATCATTTGATATCTATCTTTCAAATCTTGCAAAAGTCTTACAACCTTGTATGGAGACAAACTTTGTTCTAAATTGGAAAATATTTTCTTAAGTTAGTGAGGCACGAAAAGGAATATGAATTTCTATCCATCAAGCAGTGTGATGCAAAGACATTTGATGACTACCTTTCTTGCTTCATCCGACTAGCTCAATTCTCCTCTTACCTTAGACGCATGGATAATGAGGAGTGGAGTTCAGATATGCTGGTTCGTGGCTTAAGGTGTGAGTTAAAGAAAAGGTTGGCCACCCAACTACTTATTGTATTCAACAAAGCGGTGGAGTAGTGAATGTTAGATCAAGGGTTTCACCCAAGAGGGGGGGTGAATTGGGTGATACTGAAATTTCTTTCGAAAATATAAAACTTTGACAAAAGAATTAAAACAGTAATGAGTAAGGAGAAATATCACCGAAGTGTACACTTGGAGTTATACTGGTTCGGTCACAACCACTTTGACCTACGTCCAGTCCTCAGAGCTTCTCTGAGAGTTTCACTATAGCTTCCAAGATTCAGTGGGTTCTTGGCACCTCAGTACAAGCAAGTTCCTTACACCTGGACACTCGCTCCCCCTTACAGGTTGTAATCCAATCCCAACTCAAGGTTCCACAACCTTAAGTTTTCTCAATAACAAATATTGAGTTTGAATGAAATATCTCTCTTACAGAGTAAATGATAATCACTGAAGCATAGAAATACAATTTCAATGTGAAAACAGAGCAATGAACTTAATGATACGTTCGTATGTGTGTTCTTGTGTTTTCTTGTATATTTCTCTGTTCAGATGTTCCCATATATATAGATACTTTGGTAATGATTTCTGGAACATATTTCTTCATGTCCGTTGGAGCGTGCGCAGCCATAATTGACTTTTCTAGTTTTTGAAAAACATACGTTGTGGTAGGTGACGGTCGGTGACATTTGAGCATTGCTTTTGGACTTTCCTTATTTGGTAAGATCTCTTCACTGTTTTCCTGTTGAAAAACTAAGTACACTAATATAATGAAAAGTTAATCAAATAGGAAACAGAATAATGACCGTTGGAATGATTTCGAACTTTCTGGATTAGCTTACTCGAGTAGCTCCTCGAGTAATCCTTGAAGTTTACTCGAGTAGCTCCTCGAGTAACATCGTGAAATCATTGTTCAACTACAAGTCAATGAATAAATATAAGATTACTCGGGTAGTGCATGGAGTAAACTAAATTTCATACCTTTGGGAATAGTTATTTACTCGGGTAGCTACTCCAGTAATGCTTTGGCAACTTCATAGATTACTCGGGTACCACCTCGAGTAATTCATTAAAAACCTTTTGATTACTCGATGCTCTACTCCAATAATGTTGGCAGGATTTCAAGGCCGAGAGCAAATACCTTGTTACTCGAGTAGGGACTCGAGTAATGCATTCATTTTTGCATAAGTTACTCGAGTAGCTCCTCGAGTAACTAAGACTTTAAAGCATGATTTACTCTGGTAATGACTTGAAGTTTACTTTGAAAAATTTGTGCATACTGGGGTACTTACTCGAGGAATCCACTTAAAGTAAACCATGAAAAACTTGTATACTAGAGTAAGTATTCAAGGAAGATGAAATAAAGAAAGATCAAGTCACTCGGGTACTAACCTCAAGTTTTCACTTACCTTAGTCTGTTACTCGAGTAGCTCCTCGAGTAACATTGGCAGTGGTATAAAGTGCCGAGAGTTACATCTTTTCAGAACAGAGTTACTCAAGTAGCTCCTCGAGTATCATGGAAAACTTGAAGAGAACTGGAAGTTTCTAACCTGGTTACTCGAGTATCTCCTCGAGTAACATTAGCAGTGGTACAAAATGCCGAGAGGTTCATATTTTCACAACCACTGGTACTCGAGTAGCTCCTCGAGTATCATTGGGAAACTTGAAGGCAACTGGAAGTTTTCACCTGGTTACTCGAGTACCTCCTCGAGTAACATTAGCAGGCCGAGAGCAACCTTAAAATTTTACCTGGTTACTCGAGTAGCTCCTCGAGTAATAGTGGCAGGTAACTGGAAGTTTTGCTTGGTTACTTCAAGTTTTGGCTCATTACTCGAGTAGCGCCTCGAGTAATGCCTTAGAAATTGTACTTCTGATCAAGTTCCTCAGCATTTTCTCTTGGCCAATCTTCACTACTTCCATGCTTACCTCAAGTAAAGCTTATTCCTGTCATTACTTAGTTCAAACTTGATTATTAAAGATTTCCTTTTCAAACCATTCTTTTGTTATCATCAAAACATGAGATCTAACAGTGAAGAATCACCGAAAACAACATAAGGTGTTAAGATCAGCAGGCACAGCGGAAGAATTTTAAAAAAAAATTTTTGCCGATCCTAATCGAGGATCTATTAACGGCGTTTAAACCAAATTAGAAGGATTCATAACTTCTTCAACTTAGGGTTTTCACGATCTCTAGGAGCCAACACCTCAGGTCCGCTCCCTCTACTAGTTCCCACACAAATGTTCTCCAACAGAGACTGCATGCTAGCACCTCCAATGTCTCCTAGGGTTTCCCTTACGGCTCTGAATTCTCATACGTGTATGAGTACATCTGCTCTATCAAGTTTATAACCTATGAGGGCTATATTCGAATTTCAAAATTAATCTTCATAAATTTTGAAATTAATTAACAATTAATTACCTTGATGAGCTAATTAAATAAATTCAGTTTAAATTAAATCTATCCAACAGTTTTAAGTTAACCTATTTATTTAATCCAAATAAAGATCCATTAGATTTAAGTTATCTTTATGAATTAAATCTGAGATACTATATCTCTTTCATGTTAGTTATTACATTTAATATATCTTAATAGATTAAATTTAAAACTAACACAATATAATAATATCATATAATACACACACACACACTCACACATATATATAAGATATGTATTTCAAAAATATATATCTATATAATATTATTAATGAATTTTATATTATATATATATAAATATAAAATTAGTCCACCCTAAATTACGACTACCAAATTCATATGAGGATCGTCCATTCTTGAATGCTACCCTGTAGGCCCATATGAAGTTGGCAGTGGACCAATAACTGTACTAACCTATAAGTTGCAAGCGGCCTCTAGCAAGACATTACGACTACCCAATTTATATGAGGATCGTTAACACGATGCAACGTGTCATACAACCATGTCACGTCCCTTTTGTCACACGATATATTAGTCAAGGATAAGGCATGGATAATGTCGTCCTCTTGTTCTTGACCATTATTTTCTTGATTCCTGAGTAGCCTGACAATAGAAATGGAAAGTCCTTTCCATTGTAGTATGGCCATACATTTCTTAGACTCACTCATTGAAGGGCCCAGTAATATCTCTCTACTAATATAAGGGACAAATTCCATCTTGATCATTCATATTCCTTTACATGAAAAACCACCAAGCCCGATCATAGCCTTTATCATCACCCGGTCAAAAGTAACTTTTAACTAGTTCAAAGCTTAACAAATCTCATGTAGGAATCCATGATGACCTCAGGTCTAAGGGCATTATGACATGGTTATACATGAGAAAAGCTTATGACTTGATGCATGTAGCTTTCTCATAGTGGGTTGGTCTAAGGGCATTATGACGTGGTTATCCATCTATCGCTACCCTTTGTGGGTTGATTCGTATCTCCATATTTGATCAAAGTCATATTGGTCTTATTTTATCTTTGCCCCGTATAAATGACCGACGAGGGACATTTTAGGATAATCTTTATGATTTATCCAAGGATATAGTTATCACAGTTAACATGTAAATAATATGATAACAGAATGGAGAAATTTCAATAAGTTAATAATGTTCAAAGTATAATGATTGGCCTTTTCGGCACAATTTCCAACATAAGGGATCTGTACCCAGCCAAGGGTGTTTGCAACTGAAGGGAGCCCAGCAAGGGAACTTCTTCCCAGAAGTATAACGGGTAAGAATCCTCATCTAAGGGTAGCGATAAGAAACCCTATCGACCGTGGATATTGAGAATCAGAGACCACCAGCGACATGGATATGTCCTCATTGTGGCAGGGAGCATAGTAGCAGAAGGCAAGTAATTTGCTTTACCTGCAGGCAGACAGGACATATTGCCAGTATATGCCAGCAATAACTGGAGGAGCAAAGGCCTATGAATCAGAGGATGGTGTTTGCTATGACACATAAAAAAGCACAGAAGTCCCCTGATCTGAATCATGGTAAAATTTTTCTCAATGGTAGTTTACTATGAGTTTTATTTGATTTGGGTGCTAGTCATTCCTTCAATGCCTTTGACTTTGTGAAGCACCTAGGATTACGTGTGTATAAACTACCATTTAATGTGGTTGTGTTGACGCCGATGGGTGTCGAGGCTATGACTGCTAATGCTTGCATGAATTATGTGATAATCGTTGAAGGGTATGAGCCCATGGTTTGATTTAGTTTGATTCTCGTTCTATCAATTAGAGGTCCTGCTAGGATTTGATTAGTTGATGAGGAATCATGTGTTGCTGGATTATGGGATCAAGAAAATAGTGTTGGAAATCTTACATGAAAAGAAAAGCAACTCTATGCCAAATTGTGTTAGTGCAAGGTTGGCATTCAGAGGTAAACCTTATGGGCCATGTTATCTCACAAGAAGGGGTCTCAATAGATGCTAATAGGTAAAAGTGGTGCTGAATTGGAAGAGGCCAAAAACTGTGGCTGAAATACACAAGTTTTAGTGTCTTACCTGTTATTACCAAAGATTCATTTAGAATTCTTCTGGATTGTTTTGCCAATAACTAAGCTCACGTGAAAGGATCAACCATTTAGGTGGGAAGATTGATGTAAAGAGAGCTCACGGAGCTGAAGGTGAGGTGGGTGACGGTGATAGTGTTGACTATACCCAATCCCGGCTTGACTTGCGTTGTGTATTGTGATATGAATAAGTAGGGGATTAAAGAATAGCCGTATGCAGCAGAGCAGAGCTAGTTCAGCTTATGGTGAATTTGACTACATGATCGGGGGTTCTCATTAGATGATGTGAGGCCACTTACCCTGATATAGTCAGCATGGCTAGCCGCCACACTAGTTGCACCAGTGTTGACCCTAGGCCGAGAGGCGGTTCGTAAAATTAGAGTATGCTATCAGTTTGTAGTGAGTCTGCAGTACTTTGAGATATTCCCAAATTGGCTTACGCCTCCCGACTGCCAAAGTCATGTGAAAGGAAGTATCCCACCTATTATTTGGAGCTTATGATGATTGCGTTTGTGTTAAAGATATAGTGATATTGCCTGTATAGTGTGACGACATAACTGTATTGTGACCATGAGAGTATCAAGTGTTGTATGAGTAGAAAGAATTGAATATGAGATAGTGCAGGTGGATAGAGTTTCTGAAAGGTTACAACCTGGAGGTCAAGTATCATCCAGGTAAGGCTAATGTCGTTGCGGATGTGCTTAGTTGAAAGGCGGTGCTAGTTGAGGAATAATGATACAAGAAAGGAAATTGATAAAAGATTTTTGTGATTTAAATCTCTCAAATCAAATCTTATGTACCAGCTATGATGTTGTCCAAAGGGAAAGTGACCTGAGGACGGAGATTGAAGAGGTTCAGATGCAAGAAAGATGGCTCAGACACCGAAT
This sequence comes from Inga leiocalycina, assembly GCA_963242795.1. NCBI lineage: Eukaryota > Viridiplantae > Streptophyta > Magnoliopsida > Fabales > Fabaceae > Inga > Inga leiocalycina. The sequence goes on from OY725322.1 coordinate 54,536,791, forward strand.
CTTATCATTTATGAAGGTGGTCTGGAAGGGACTGCCTCTGAGGGAAGACACCTGGGAAGCAGAACCAGACATGAGAAAGTGTTACCCGGAGTTTATGACTATAGATGGGTAACAAGTTATGAAATTTATTATATGGAGGGAGAATTGTAATGTCCTAAAATGTACCCAAGGGCTGAATGTACAGAATAGATGGTGGGATTAATGACAAAAGTATCCCTGGATATTTTGTTATGACTTTAGTTTTGATTAACTTGAGATAACTACTTAGTCTTTTCGCCTAAAGTAAAAAATGACCAAAGGAGTAATTTGAAAATGAGAAGAAGGGGAAAATGGTGTATGGAAGAGAAATATGAGGAGAACATTTATTTGGCCATAATATGAGACACATGGAAGCATTTTGGCCAAACGCAAAAAGGGGAAGTCAACAAGGCAAAGTAATATATGCTAATTTAATGTTAAATGATATTATGCAAGGAGATATTATAAGAGATCATTTTTCCTCTTCAAAGAGCCATATTTCCATGTAGGACATGAGAAAAAACAAGAGGGAATAATATCTGACTCAATGAACTCAAGAGGAGACAATTTGGCCAATTTATAAAAGGATGATGACTTCAACAAGATATTTCCTCTTCCAAAAAAATGAACATAATCATATGACATAAGAAGGGAAAAGAAAAAGGATATGACCAAAGTCAACAAGGTCAACTTTCTCATGCTAAAAGCAATATGAAGGAGGTGAAATATGATAAAGTAAGAAACTCTTTTTGATCCTTCAATAGAATATTTTGGTCAACAATTGTAGGCCAAACATAAGATGATATCTTGACTAAAAAGGGCCATATTTTCATATGATATGAAGGAGAGAGAGAAATGATGATGATATTAAGCAATTGGCACATGTTGATATAATAAAATACTATATGCCTATAGTAAATTAATTTGAACCACACATTTTCTCCACCTTTTGTTCATAATTTCGGTTGGTTCTTAAAGGGGTAAGAGACATAAAAATATGATCATTCATCACTCATATTCTCTCTCTTCAAGTCAGTTTTGGGAGCTACCATACGAAGGAAGAAGTAGCAAGGTTATAGGTGAGATCTTTTCTCTTGATTTTCACCTTCGTAACCTCTTTTATGGCACAAAAGCTCTTCATAAACATTATTCCTCTTGATGAGAACTTCATTTCTATTGTTTAATAATTTCAAGGGGAGGTGTTTTGAGATTCCTAGCAAGAGGCAAATTTGGAGAACCAAGAGAAGAGCTTAAGGAAGAGCAAGAGGTAAGTATGAGCATCATTTTGACATAGGTGTTGCTTGATTTGCTTGAGTTTTGGTATGCTTTTGTGACAGCCCTAATTTCAGTTTTTAGGGTATATTAGGGATCATGAAGCTTTCATCCTATGTATGTGCTTATATGTTGGTTTGGAGGCAAATGAGCTAAGTTTAGTGATTAAACAGTGACATGGGTGTTTGTTGTGAAAAACCCTAAAATTCTGATCTGAAGAGAGCACTATGAAGTAATGGGAATTTGTTCATTTTGATATTACCATTGTGTTCTACATGAAAAATTGTGTGGGTATAACCCCAGGTTGTGAATTTTGGGTAATTGAAACTCAAAATTCAAAACTGTATTTTCTACCTGAACAGAATTTCAGCGAGGTATCCTATTGGTGTATTTTTTTTGGATAAACAAATGATCTCTAAAAATTCTGAAACTTTCCAGTTAAATAGTAGACCTACCAAGCTTTAATTTGATAGGTCATTTGCATCATTTCAATTTGTACACTAGGAGTTATGAAATTTTTGAATTTAGGTCATGAAAACTAGGTTGAATTCTGACAGCATGCAATATATCAAAATTATGGGAATGCTGAGTATCAAACTTGCTGTGGATGATATTTTTCCGTGAAACTAGACTAAATAATGGTCATATAGCCTTTAGAATCACCCTATTTTGAATTTTATAGATTTAGTTATGATTTTTTAAATTTGATGAAAAATTCTGGTAGATTTGGTCACATATGAGAAAATTGATGATGTTATGGCATAATGTGATATTGTTGAACTCTGAGGTTAGAAATTGGTCTCTAAGGTTAATTGACCACTTTAGCTCCTTATTTAACTTGATTAAATGCCCCTAATGATAACCAACTTGAGTGTTTGAATTAAAGAAGAATTGGATTAAGTAATAACCTGTCGTTTATAACTCTAATTATAGGATTTGATATCTTCCCTGAGCGCAAGAAATCTATGCAAGAACAAGACCATAAAGACCAAGGTAGTGACTCTTTCTTTTATACTATGTGTAATGCATTGTATGGATGTCTTATTATTGAATTATGTTGATTGCAAATGTTACAGTATATGTTGCTATAAAAGCTATGTGTATACAGTTGTGAGTACTGTCGTTTGTGACACTAGTCATGGTTCATGTGTATACAGCCGTGTGTGCTGTCATTTATGATGCAAGTCATGCATCTTGTGGATACAGTGCAAGCTGTTGTTTGTGACGCAAGTCACGCATCATGTGGGTACAGCTTGGTGAGCTGTCGTTTGTGATAAAAGTCACTCATCTCTTTGATTGTTGCTGCTATTGTTGATTGTGATTTGCTTGCATGCCATGTTATTATATATTGTATGAGTGATTTGTTACTACTAGGATTATTTTGAATCTCATTCTTTCTATTGACTAACCTATAGCCAGGGGTAAGCAGTTCAAAGGAAAAGCAAGTGACGAAGGGCAGCTAGAGCTCCTAGCTAGGAGTTTTAGTTTTGGTAGTTGGTTATCATCTTTTTGGATTATTATATATTTTGGGCATGTTTTAATTATGGATTGTTTCATGTAAACCTTGTTGGAAATTGTGCCCTAAGGGCCAATCATTGTACTTTAAACATTATTATTTTAATGAAATTTCTCCATTCTGTTATCATATTATTTGCATGTTAACTGTGATAATTGTATCCTTGGATAATTCATAAAGATTGTCCTAAAATGTCCCTGGTCAGTCATCTATGTGGGAGCAGAGATGAAACAAGACCAGTATGACTTTGATAAGATATGGAGATACGAATCAAAGTCTTAGGCACTTGTAAGAGTACAAGGTGCTGGACCGACCCACTATGAGAAAGCTACATGGGTCAAGTCATAAGCTTTTCTCATATATAACCACATCACAATGCCCTTAGACCTGAGGTCATCATGGATTCCTACATGAGAGTTGCTAAGCTTTGAACTAGTCAAAAGTCACTTTTGACCGGGTGATAATAAAGGCTACGATCGGGCTTGGTGGTTTTTCATGTAGAGGAAGATGAATGATCAAGATGGAATTTGTCCCTCACATTAGTAGAGAGATATTACTGGGCCCCTTGATGAGTGAGTCTGAGAAATGTATGGCCATATTATGATGAAAGGAGTTTCTGTCTCTGTTATCAGGCTACTCAGGAATCGAGAAAGTAATGGTCAGGAACAAGAGGATGACATTATCCATGCCTTATCCTTGATCGATATATCGTGTGACAAAAGGGACGTGACATGGTTGTATGACAGGTTGCATCGTGATAACGATCCTCATATGAATTGGGTAGTCGTAATGTCTTGCTAGAGGCCGCTTGCGACTTTTGGGTTAGTGTAGTTTTTGGCCCACTGCCAACTTCATATGGTCCTACAGGGTCGCACACAAGAATGGCCCAACACAAGATAATGTTTGTTTTAGGGTGGATGAATTTTATATTTATATATATATATAATATAAAATTCATTAATAATATTATATAGATATATATATATTTTCGAAATATATATTATATTATATTATTATATTTAATAATATTATATAGATATATATATTTTCGAATTATAATATATATATATATATATATATGTATATATATTATATGATATTATTATATTGTGTTGGTTTTAAATGTAATTTATTAAGATATATAAAATTTAATAACTAACATGATAGAGATATAGTATCTCAGATTTAATTTATGAAGATAAATTAAATCTAATGGCTCTTTATTTAGATTAATTAAATAGGGTAAATTAAAACTGTTGGACATATTTAATTTAAACTGAATTTATTTAATTAGCTCATCAAGATAATTAATTGTTAATTAATTTCGAAATTAATGATGATTAATTTTGAAAATTGAAAATAACCTTCATGGGTTATAAACTTGATAGAGCTGATAGACTCAGGGTACATCAGAATTAAGAGCCGCAAGTTAAACCCTTGGAGACATTAGAGGCGCTAGCACGCAGTCTCGGTTGGAGAGCATTCGTGTAGATACCGGTAGAGGGAGCGGACCTGACGTGTTGGCTCCTAGAGATCGTGAAAACTCTGAATCATTAAAAAGGTATGAATCCTTCCAACTTGGTTTAAACGCCGTTGATAGATCCTCGATTAGGATTGGTGAAAATTTTTTAAATTCTTCCGCTGTGCTTACCGATCCTTCAATCCTCAATATGGAAAATTTATAGGGTCGAGTATGCCTCATAAACCCTCTAGTTAATAGACGAAACCCGAGTGTTCTCGGGAATTTTTGTTGCACTCTGATATGTATGAATGAAACCGAACTGTGTAACACCCTGCCTTTAATCACGTAATTATAATTCGATGTTTGGTAATTAAATTAGATTAGAGACCGTCGATTAGTTTAAAACTCATTTGAAATTCCCTTTAATAGTAGGGACGTTATGAAATTTTCAAAAACTTCATTCCTCTTTCGGTCTCAAGTTCGATTATCGAATATAATCACCTGTGCAGTTTAACTACATTTACGTATGACAGAGTGTATAACCAAAATCCCGGCAACCCCCAGGTTCATCTATATATATATAGTTTCAAATTCCATGTAGGGGATTACAAACCAAATATTTACACTAATCACATCCCAAATGTAATACAGTAATCCCTATCCAAAACGATTTACCAACAAAAGCCATACTAATGTCCCTAGGAAGCTCTACCCGCTCCGGGTCACACGCTTTTCCTTGGAGCCAGTCGCCCTGTCTGAAAGGTTAGTTCAAAGGAAAGAATGAGATTCAAAAGAATCCCAGTAGTAACTAAGCAATTATACCACATACAAGCACATAGCATGTAAGCAATCAATTTACCGCAGCAGCAACACATATCACACTCCACCCTCATCCCCTTTCTCCGTCGGGAAGACACACAGTCTTCACCCGAACCGTTGTTAGCTACTCAGGGACTATTGGCGTGGCAGTGCATACATATAGCCTTATAGCTCATAAGCTATCCGGCTTCACAAATGGCCCGTCGGCCTCACAAATAGCCTTTCGGCTCACAAATCAGCCTTTCGGCTCACAAATCAGCCTTTCGGCTCACAAATCAGCCTTTCAGCTCACATATCACATATATCACACCTCATCCTCATCCCCTTTCTCCGCCGGGAAGACACACAGTCTTCACCCGAACCGTTGTTAGCTACTCAGGGACTATTGGACTGACGGTGCTACCACATATCCGCATCAGTCGAAATATCCGAATTCATCACAAATCACTGATCATACACACATACAATGCATCATAAATGGTACGAAAGAAAAGTCACTACCTGATCCCTTCCTGATGTCTCTGGGCACAGTGGGCTCACGAGGATAGCAGATATCAAATCCTATAATCAAAATAGGGACATTTGGTTAATTTCCTTTTCCAAGTTCTTACTTCAATAACACTCTAAGTTGGTATTCATTTGGACTCTTTAGATGGCCATTAAGTGCCTATTCATATGCCTAAAGGGTTGGGATAACTATCCCTAAAGATCCTTCTTTGGAAAGCTAAACACTAATTTCTGGGTCCCCTCACTCGAGCACAAGTGCCTGTGCTCGAGCATGACTCTCGCTCTCACTCGAGCACACATGCGAGTGACCTCCCGCGAGTGCTTGCCCGAGAGCAAACTTCACTATATTTTCACACTCTCACTCGAGCACAAAAGGCTGTGCTCGAGCAGAGACCCCGAGCACACTCGAGCACCACAAAAGTGAGGCCTGCGAGTGACAACCCGAGAGTACCTCTCAACATCTTCTTCCACCTTCACTCGAGCACAAGTGCCTGTGCTCGAGCACTGACCCTCAGTGCTCGCAAGCACAAGGCAGCGAGTGTCTGCCCGAGAGTACCCCAACTCCCAGGCAACCGATTCACTGGAGCACGACCCCAGTGCTCGCGAGTGATCCCCCAATGCTCGCGAGTGCCAGGCGCACTCTTGGCAATCACTCTCAAGTGAACACCTGAAACGCTCACCCCCAGCGCATTTATGCACCCTCACTCGAGCACAAACATGCTCACTCGAGCACGTTCATCCAGTGCTCGAGTGAGTTCTTCTCTCACTCGAGAAATCACACCAGAAACCAGAACGCAGCAACTGGTATACTCTTCCAAACTTCACCAAATGAACTCCAATGGTTCTTAAACTTGTGTCAAGACTCATTCTCACTCATTTCAACACAAGGAACCCATTGGCAACCAAAAACAACCCAAATTCAACTCAATCAACACATTCTCACTCTAAATCATCAAACCACTCAAAACCTCCTTCTAACAACTTCCCTTATTCAACTTCCAATCAATTTCTAATCACTCCCAAGTGTCAAAACTGACCAAATGAACAGTGACACTCTCATCAAAGCCTACCCCTCATTTAACATCATAATTAGGTCTAATTTCCAGATTTCTCATTGATTAAGCAAACATCTTGACATATATATCAAAATGCATTACAAACCTACCTCTTCAACTTGCTGAATTCAGAACTTGGATTCCTCAACTTTCAAATTCCCTCAATTTGCCACACACCACAAATCCAAAGTCTGAAAACATGGAAGTAAAGCTCTTACCCTTTTGAACAATATCAATGAAGGGTAATTAAGCATATTAGATCATTTACCTTGGCTAGTTGCAAGCCCTTATTTTCTCTTTCTTGTTTGCTCGCCGGAAATGGAGGAAAGGGAGAGAGAAAGTGAGTAGGTGAAGGAGATGATCATTCCTTCCCTTCCTTCCATGCACTTGGCCGACTAAGGGGGAGAGAGAAAGAGTTTGAATATGTTGACTCATCCAATGGCTCTTATTTAGCCACTTGGCATCATCCCATTACTCCCTCCATGATTTCACATAAACTCTTCCATACTTGATTCCACCCCTTTATCTTTCAATCTCAACCATTGATTTTGATTACTAAGGGGGTTTTCTCATTAATAGCTAACCAGACGGTTGGTAAATTTACCGTCTTACCCCTGATTAGTATAATACTCATTAAATCATCACTAATGGTCTTTATATCATAACACACAACATATACTTCAAATATGCTTAATTGACATTAATTACATCATTTGAAGTTATAATCCCTTAATAAAAATCCAGGATGTTACAAACTGCATAGGCCAAATATGTTTGAAATGTGAATGTGAGACCACATCAAACAGGTTTTGAAAATTTTTTTGAAAACCTTGTCTTGAAGATGGCATTTTTAATAAGTTTTAAATTATCTGTTGGTCTCTAATTCAACATAATGACATTTTTCAAACTATAATTTTGTCAATTAAGGTAGGGGGTTACAATTATGCAGTTGGAGATGTTTTATGCCAAAGAAGAGACAAGATCGTTCATGCCATCTATTATTCTAGCAGGACACTCTCAGACGCACAGCTGAATTATGCAACAACAGAAAAGGAGCTGTTGGCAGTAGTGTTTGCATTCGACAAATTCAGAGCTTACTTGATCGGGTTAAAGGTTATTGTCTGGACAGACTACTAAGCAATCAAATACTTGTTTGAGAAGAAAGATAATAAGCCCAAATTGATCAGATGGGCTTCTGTTCCAAGAATTTGACCTAGAAATAAAAGAAAACAAAGGGATCAAGAATCTCATTGCAAATCATCTTTCTTGGTTAGACCTATCTGAACAAAAGAAAGAATCACCAATCAAGGAGAATTTTCTAGACAAGTAACTCTTTGCTATGCAATCACAACCCACCCTGTGGTATGCTGATTTTGTAAATTACTTGGCAAGTAGAGTAATGCCTTGCAAACTTTCTAAACTACAAAAGAAGAAGTTTCTGGTAGATGTAAGGCATTACTTTTGGGAGGATCTGTTCTTATATAAATAATGCCTAGATCGATTTATCAGGTAGTGTGTTCCTAAAGAAGAAATGGCCAGTATCTTAAATCATTGACATTTATCCCCATATGGTGGTCATTTTGGGGCAAATAGAATAGCTACTGAAGTTCTTCAATCATGATTTTACTAGCCTATACTTTTCAAGGACGCCACAGATTTGTGGCAACCTGTGACATATGCCAAAGGACGAAAAATATGTCAAGGAGACATGAAGCCCCTTTAACTAACATCTTAGAAGTTGAGCTCTTTGATGTATGGGGGATTTATTTTATGGGGCTTTTCCATCCTCATTAAGTAGTCAGTTTATTTTAGTAGCTATTAACCATGTCTCCAAGTTGGTTGAAGCAGTTGCTTTTCCAATCAATGATTCTCGAGTAGTTGTGAAGATTTAGAGGAAGAATATTTTTATAAGATTTAGAGTGCCTAGAGCTATTATCAATGATAGAGGAAGGCATTTTTGCAATTAGCCTGCTTCAGTCGGTGTTAGCTAAATATGGAGTAACTCATATGGTTGCGACTCCATATTGTCCATAAACTAGCAGGCAAGTGGAAATCTCAAATAGAGAACTGAAATGGATTTTAGAGAAGACGGTGAATTCCAATCCGAAGGACTGGGCATAGAAATTAGGTGATGCACTTTGGGCTTATAAAACGTCCTTCAGGACAACAATTGGTACATACCCATATCAATTAGTCTACGAAAAAGCATGCGATCTTCTAGTGGAAATAGAGCACAAAGCATATTGGGCAATAAAAGCCATAAATTTTGACTAAAGGCAGCTGGTGAGAGGAGACTTCTCCAACTCAATGAGCTTAAAGAATTCAGACAACAAGCTTTTGAAAATGCCAAGTTATATAAGGAGAAGACAAAAATGTGGCATGACAGAAGAATTTTAAGGAAAGAGTTCACACTGGGACAAAAAGTGCTTTTATACAACTAAAGGTTAAAGCTCTTCTCAGGAAAGCTGAGATCAAGGTGGTCAGGTCCTTTTACTTTGTTTTGAGTATGGTCGTATAGAACTATGGAGATTCAAGATGGTGATTGAAAATTCAAAGTGAATAGGCAAAGGCTAAAATAGTACAATGAAGGTGCACTCAACAGTTTGAAAACTGTCATCACGTTTCAGGAACCAGCGAGTAAGTCTTGCTTCTCATAAAATAAATAAATAAAAAATAAAATGAAATAAAAAAAATTGGTTTGTTTTTTGTCTGGCTAAAGACTTTAAGAAGGGCGGTTATTTATGAGGCAACCAAAAACTTCTTTTTCTTGCTCATTTCTCTTTCTTACTCACTAAAGCACTCTGCACTGCGTTGAAAGTTTTAGTTGTCATCAGTTTCATTTCAAGTTAATATGGAGGAATCTCTTGTAAAACTTAAGAACAGGTTTCCCACTCTTGCCAAAGATGTGCTCAGGAAGATCTATAGCTGTCGACCCGAAAGGATGAAGATATTCAATCATTTGGGCCTTCTTGTGGACGTCTGCTAGATGATTTAAGCTAAGGTACATTTAGTAGGTGAGATTCATAAGTCAATTATTAACCCTTTGCCAGGAATGGGAAGAAGTTCTTACTCTAAAAAGAGAAGAGCTAAAAAAATGAATGTATGCCATAAATGTGCAAGGTTGACATGTGATCAGTGTTGTAGGAGCAAAGGTATAGTTTCTATAAATTGAGAAGATAAATTAAATTTATAAAGGATGGACTGAGTAAGGAGTCATTGGATGATATCATTTAAAATCTTGAGATGCATCTGAGTGGTGATGTTCATCGTATTCTTCTTGATTTAGTGGACGTATCCAACCAAGAAAAATGGCGTTATTGTCTTGGGAATATGATGTTAAAAGACCCTGTTTACTAGTTTATAAGAAAACTGGAGGGGAAGCAAGTCCTCGATTCATAGAATTCGTTTAAGCCATTATTGGATGTAAAACCAGAGGAAGATGTAAGCCAAAATCACAACTACTGTACATAATCATGCGTTTGTCTATTTTGTCTTCTCTTTTCTGTAACTTTTAACTTTCTTTACTAATTTTGCTTAATTTCTTCACGTAATGGCTCACCGATAATCTATGTCGGTAATTTTTTTAAAACTTCTTTGAAAAATGCATTATTTGCATGATCTTGTTGTCACTGTTTTAATAGAATTAATATGTACTATTTCATTTGCAAATATGCACTATTCCACTTGTAAGCACAAATGGTCCAAGAGAAAAGAAGAGAAAAAGGGTATCATACTACAATGTAGGTTTAAATCTATCTGCATTTTGGTGAAATTGATGAGGGAAAGAATAGAGTTTCTAAATGCATTACAAGAATTTGGAAATGCATTAGCTGCGAGAAAGATCAACTTTATATACAGGAGAGGCATCTAAGGCCTAAGGGGAAGTGTGGCCATTACTGCAATCGTTAATGAAAGCAAAGGTTTTTAAGTGTAAAAGTGATGGAGTTAGATGGTCACATCTTTTCCTTAGGATAAGAGTTACAGGTTTCAAACTTGCCTAATCGTATAGGACGTATGTTCTATAGGGCTGAAGCTTTTATCGATCTACCTGGTGGTTTGGAAGCATTGGATGGGATTTCCAATATTGCATATTGAGCTAAGTTAAACGTTTACAAAAAGCCATTAGAATTGTTAAATATTAATGGTTTTTATGATGATCTATTGTCATTTTTTGATCATGTTGTACAAATAGGATTCATACCCCAAGTGACTCGCCATTCCATAATTTATGGACCAACTGCTGATTAACTGCTCGATCAACTGAGAACCTATAAACCTAAACTAGATCTATTAGTCAAGCAAATAGGTGGACAATCTTTAGATAGCAGTCAGAAGCAGGATCTAGATACCACTCTTCGGCTGTAACTTTCTTTAATCTTTTGGTTTTTCTTTATTGTGTGTTTATGTAAAAAAAAGACTTTCTCTAAGCTCTAGAAGATATTAGGGACAATGTCTGATTTAGGTTAGGGGAGGGAAGAAATTTTTTGTTAGTTAGTAAAACCACTAGATGCATGGGGTGTGGAAAAAAAATGGCAGAGTAAGAAGTTATTTTTAACTCCTGAGATGCATTTTATTAGTTGCATTTTTTTTATTCCTTCTTAAAAGAGTAAAAGTAAAAAAAAACCATCTTGTTTAGGTGCTTTGCAATGATCTTAAGAAGTATATAAGTTTTAAGTATAGATTAACTGAATTTAGAGATTTTATACCATGAATGAACAACTGATTGTTGTGATTGGTGATGAATTTTGAGATTGAATGAGCTGAGTTTGAAAGCCCCTAACCGTGAGCTTTTGAGCCTATAATGATTATTTCTCTTGTGTGTGATATTCATCTATTAAGTTGTCACTCTAGAACTTGCTTTAAATATGGTTGAGATTGCATTTCACATGCACATTCAAAAATGATAAAGGCATTCATTTTCTTTTTAGCCAGAGATAAATAGCCAACCTTGCAATTATATCGTTGATAAGCCCCTTCGAGCCTAATTGACTATTTCTTTATTCTCAACTCATTAACATGTGTTTTAATGATATATCAAATGCTTTTACCTCTTTCGGAAGATTAACATAGCATTTGAAATTTTTGTGAGGTGGGCTTTTGACAAGTGTAGGGGTGTATATATCATCAATTTTAGAGTTGCAGAAGAAAAGAGGTAAAAAAAATTTTAAGAAAATAATAAAAAAAAGACTTTTTTTAGAGAATGAGTAGCAGTTACGAACTCGGTTTATCCAGTTTCAAAAAAAGTTACCAGTTTATATTTTCATTGATTCATGAATATTTATTTTTCAATTGTGATTTTGCTTATGACTTGACACTTCTAATTTTGTTAGCACTTATTAGTCACTCCTTGTCCGAGACGTACAAGAGCTAAGTGTGGGGGAATTTGATAAGTAAAATATTTGACCTCAATTTAATGAATTTGGATGTAATTGATAAATAAATAATGAGTTTGGCATAAAATAGAATTTCTTGAAAAAAAGCACTAAATCAGACCCTTTTTCAATTTTTAGGCAATATCTGGAGCTCTAGATGTCGGATTGGGACGTTCTTTATATGGATAAAGATCTAAAAAAGAGCTCTACAACTTTTATGTTGAGACCAAACCTCAGTTCTATCTCCAAGAGCAGTGAATTTTGCTTGGGAGTTGAGGACGTGAATTTGTTCAAGTCTAACTTGTGCCCACTAATTTGACCATAACTGGAGCTAGAAATATTGAGATGAGGAGTTTTTACTTGCGTCTTCAAGCTAAGATCCAGAGCTACAAATTTCATGAAGATCAAAATGTGAAATTCCACCAACCATTCCATCTATCACATTTCATCTACCACTTCATCTTCCTTTTCACCTACCACATCAGCTACCACTTCATCATCCTTTTCACTTACTACTTCATCTACCATTTCGCCTCTGCCATCCTCTCCTTCCCATTGAACACACCATTTCATATCCATTTCTTTCCTCTCCTCTCCACATACACCATTTTAGAGTTAATTTCATACATTGTATTTGATTCTTTTATTCCTTCTATATGGAAGGCTTAGATAGTCCTCCTTTATGGATAGTATAGGTTTCCACTTACATGGAAGCTTTTACCTCATAAAGGGATGACTAGATTTTCTCCATTTTCATTCATCTTTTGGTTGTATATTTATGTTTTAGAATTTAATATTCAAGTTTAATGCAATATTTATGAAGCTGTCAATTTATTTTGGTTTTGTTTTTAATTTTATCATGAACTAAATTTATATTTTCCTAGGGTGATGATGGAGCTTACTAATGACGGATTGAATCTTAACTATTAAACATAGTTTTAATTTTTCCTTCATGATTGAGTTTTAATTATGATTCTTATTGCTTTTGATTGGCCATCTTTTGAATGATTTTAATATGCATGTTGAGATCAAAAGGAGAAGCACTGTGTAGATTCTATAATTAAAACCATAACTTGCATATGAATTAGGAATATATTCATATGGTTGTGTAGTCTTAATTAGTTCCATAAATCTTGATGCATGACTAATTGCTTGAATTCATATAGGAATATATTGTATTAGCAATTAATTATAGAATTGCTTGTTCTTGGAAAAGGATAGTGATTACATGAGGAAAACTCGGCTATCAATCATGTAGAATAAATTGGACTATAATAGATAGGTGATTCAATCCAGAATTTGTTAAGTGAAGTCTGATCCCTAGGATTTTTTCTCATAGTTGTTTCATATCATTTACATTCATATTTAATCATTTTTAATTTTGTAATCTCAATCACCAACTAATCGATCGACAAAATAGAGTTAAAATTACTCATTTTGGTACTTAGTGATCAGTCCTTGAGAGTACGATTCTTTACTCACCTTTATATTACTTGTTTACAACTGTGAATACTTTCACTTTTTAATAGACCATTTACACTCATAACACTTTTCTTCCTAAGCCTTAAACATCATGTCAATGTTGTTAGTTGCCTTGTCTAACAACTTAGTGTGTGAAATTCCATCTTGTCGGCCAGTTTCTCATATTCATTAAGCAAGTACCATTTCAGGCCAGCCACTACTTGGTTATCACATCAGTCAAATATCCTAGAAGTGAAGCACTGTGGAATATTGGTGGTGGAAATGGACCTTGTGCAGAAGACTGAGCCTCACACCTCTTGATGGTGTTGTTTCTCTCTGAGATGTAGCCTTGGTCTTACTGACAGGGAGAGGAATCCTAATGTGTGACAACTGTGTTATGCCAAACCTTAGGATTCTTACCTTCTATTTCCTTCCAAATACCACACCTTGTTATGCCAAAGAATGAGAAAGACAAGTTGTGGATATGGAATTATGGTGGATCTAGATGTAGAAAATCAAAATCTTTTCATCTCACCAAAAATCAATTCACCAACATCCCTTTGTTGGCCAGCTAGAAAGGAAACCAACAAGTAGTAATCTCTTTAGGGAAAATGGGTAAATTTTTTAGACTTGTTGATCATGCTCTGGGTGTAGATATAGTAAAGGGCACGGTAAGAGTCAGGCATATTGATGGGTTTGAAAATGAGGGGTCCAACTAGGTTGTCGGGTCTTAATCGTTTGAAGGCGTCATTGGATGAGAGTGAGGGTGGATTGCTAGGAGGAGCTACATAGCCAATAATACTATTGATTATAGAGGGGTAATTATAATGTGTTGGCCTCTAATAAAAGTGGATATTCCTTCTTCTTTTACTCTCTAGCCTGGATATAATGTTATGCACTTTCATATTGCAATAAAATGTTCTCACAATAGTAGAGGAATATATAAGATGCACACCCAACCACGGTTCATAAAAGTCCACGAAGGGTCAGAAATTCAGGCCGCAGTTTATACTATGATAGTCTAAATCCACATATGCCACAGGACAGAAGCTACGATGAGCAAATTCAGTGTTGTATAGCTTCTAACTGAGTGGCTTTAGTTCTTTTGTATTAAAGCCTTTTAGAGGAACCATATCTTAACCTTCTTCCTCAAGAACCTAAGATGAATGGACTCCCAAGTGTGAACTAGCATGACTAGACTACCTAACATGATGAGAGGCCGAGGCACCAGACTGGGTGGCAATCTTGCTAACTAAGGCATCTAGTTTTGATTTTTCCATTGCTTTTTGAAGTTATTGGTTAAAGGAATTGTCTGAGGATGATTCTTGAGGTTACTCTATGGCTATCTTCTTCCTTCTTCTTGTCACTTCTTTTGATTGAGAATGTATGACAATGTGCTCCTTGAAGATGACACCTTTAGCTTTCTTTAGTGGAGGTTTAATTTCTTTAGCCACCATTAGCTTAGGATGTTTCTTCTTAGCCTGGGTTGCCTTCTTCTTAGTTGCTTTGGGTTTTGGAGAAGGTGAGGAGTAGGAGAAGGTGTAGGTCCTTCTTCTTAGTTGCTTTGGGTTTTGGAGAGGGTAAGGAGTAGGAGAAGGTGTAGGTGTTAGAGTTGGAGTTGGAGTTGAAGTTATCGTCGGAGTTGCTAACTCACTAGTAGCGAAATGAGAAGGTAAAGGAGTAGGAGACTTCTGGGAAACTTAAGGAACCTTTGTTTTAGCCATTTTGAATGATTCATAAAGGATTTAGGAATAAAAAAATACTATGAAAGCTTGAAGAATGATTTTCAGAGGTGGCTTCAGTTAGGGTAAGAAAATAGGAATTTATAAGAAAAATCCAACCTTTAGGAGATGATTGAAGAGTTCCAACTGGAAATTAAAGAGATTTGAGGCATTTAATCGATGGGTAATGGCCGGAAGTGACAAGGTGTGACTGACGAGTGAGGAGACACTTTCGAGTAAGAAGAACAAGTGCGCCATTTTAGCTTTTGCGTAACTGATATAGACCCTAACAGTTGAGTAAGAGATCTATCCACTCAAGTGCTCATACTTATGCCCTCGAGTCACCCATTTTTGTGCTCAAGTGAGACAGAGAAAAACTCTAAAAAAATTTGTAAATGCGTACCTGATTTGAGTGTATTTTGTTGTGATCACTTGAGTAAACCATGCTTTCAAGCTAAATTATGAATTTGTACCCATTGTATTTTAGAGTTCTTGCCTCACTTTCTAGTGTGTTCTTCCTGTACTCGTGTGGGCTATTTTCTTACTCTAGTGAGATCTAACACACCTATTGAATTTTAAGTGTGCTCTTAGTACTTCTACCTCCTCTGTTAACCTCTGTTTTGCAAGCTAGAGACAAAGCATATGAATTAGATATGCACTCAAGAGTTCATCCAGTACTCAAGTGATAATATGCCTGCACTCAAGTAACCTCTCCTATACTTGAGTGACAATCCTGTAAAACAAACTTCTACATACTCTGATGGCTAAGTTTGCATGATTATCATTAAAACTCTTTTTAAACATAATAATTAATAAGAAATACTTACAACTCATTGGGATTAACCATTCCCAATTCTCTCTGTATATATAAAAATTAGTCTTTAGCAATCGGCTTTGAAAATATATTTGTGAGTTGAAGAAGAGTAGGAATGAATTCTACTTTAAAATCTTTCTTTCGTACATGATCTAGTATGAAATGGTGTCGGACATCTGTTTGCTTGGTTCTTGAATGTTGTATAGGATTTTTAGCCAAGCTAATTATGCTGGTGTTATCACAGTAAATTGGTATCTCTTTCAAGTAGATTCCTATGTTTTGAAGTTGTTGCTTCAACCAGAGTACTTGAAAACAACAACTTGCTGCAGCTATGTATTCAGCTTTAGTAGAAGACAATGACATTGTGTTCTGCTTCTTACTGAACCATGATACTAGAGTACCTCTAAGAAATTGACATTGTCCACTAGTACTTTTTCTATCGGTTTTATATCCTCCGTGATCTAAATCTGAACAGACATTCAAATATTTGTTTCCTCCTTTTGAATACCATAGGCCAAGTTCTGCAGTATCTCCTAGGTATTTGAAGATTCTTTTTATAGTTTCTGCATGTGATACCTTCGGAGCAAATTGACACCTTGCACACTTCCCAACACTGAATTGTATATCTGGCATGCTTGCTATTAGATAAAGTAATGAGCCAATCATTCCTCTATATTTAGTAATGTTGAAGTCAGAGCCTTTCATATCGGCATCCAACAGTGTTGTAGAACTCATTAGTGTATCATCTGCATTAGCATTTTCTATTCCATACTTCTTCTATAACTCCCTCAAGTATTTGGTTTGAGATATATATATTCCATTCCTCCATTGCTTGATTTGAAGTCCAAGAAAGAAATTTAACTCTCCTATCATGGACATTTCAAATTCTCCCTGCACAAGCTTGGAAAATTCTTGATAAAGAGATTTGTTAGTCACACCAAAGATTATATCATCAATATATATTTGAACCATTAATAGATCATTTTTGTTATGTTTGATGAAAAGTATCGTATCCACTTTTCCTCTGACAACGTTTTGATCAAGAAGAAACTTGCTTAGACTTTCATACCAAGCTCTGGGTGCTTGTTTTAAACCGTATAAAGCTTTTTGAGTTTGGAAACATGATCAGGTTTTGTGTCATTTTCAAAACCAGAAGGTTGTTTTACATATACTTCCTCCATGATATAACCATTTAGAAAAATCACTTTTCACATCCATTTGATAAAGTTTAAAACCTTTAATGCATGTAAAGGCTAAGAGTACTATTATGGCTTCCAATCTTACCACTAGAGCATATGTTTCCTAATAATCAATACCTTATTCTTGATTATAGCCTTTAGCAACTAACTGAGCCTAGTTTCTCATAATGATTGCTGATTCATCAAGTTTGTTTTTGAAAACCCATTTGGTTCCAATGACTGATTGACCTTTTGGTCGAGGTACCAAATCCCAAACTTGATTTCTTTGAAATTGATTTAACTCTTCTTGCATAGCAATCACCCAATGATTGTCAGAAAGTGCTTCTTCGATATTGAAAGGTTCAATCTCAAAAAATAAAAGAAGAAAATTTTTCTTTATTAAGAATTTTATTTTTGATTTTGACACTTTCATGAATATCTCCAATTACTTGATCAGTTGGATGATCTTTAATATGTCTCCATGCTTTTAGTTGAGCATGGTCATCAGCACCTTTTTCATTTTCAAAATCATCTTTCTGAAAATCATTTTGACTTGAAAAGGTTAGCTTTTTAGTTTTCTTTATCAAATCCATTTCTTCTTCATCTAAAAACTTTATCTGAGAATCAAGTTTAGCAAACACAATATGAATGGATTCTTCAACAATACATGTTCATTTATTAAACACTCTACATGCTTTACTTATATTATAATAACCTAGAAATAAACTTTCATTAGACTTTGAATCAAATTTACGTGAGTTTTCATTACCGTTATTGTGAATGAGGTACTTGCATCCAAAGATGTGTAGATGAGCAAGGTTTGGCTTCCTTCCTTTGTAGAGTTCATATGGTGTCTTTCCAAGTAAGTTGCGAATGTATGCTCAATTTGAGATATAGCATGATTTACTCATTGTTTCCACCAAGAACACTTGTGACATTTCTTTTTTATTGAGCATTGCCCCTGCCATTTATGTGAGGACTCTATTCTTCCTTTCTACTACACCATTCTACTGAGGAATTCTAGGTACAGAGAAGTTGTGATCTATTCCTTCGTTGTTGCAGAAGTCTTCAAAGAGTTGATTATCAAATTCTCCTCCATGGTATGTCCTGATTGTGACAATAGAAATACCTTTCTTATTTTGGACCTTCTTAGCAAACATAATGAATTCAATGAATGTTTTATCTTTTGAACTAATAAATATAGTCCATGTAAATCTTGTGAAATCATTGACAATTACCAAAGTATATAGATTTCCTCCAAAACATTTTACTCTTGCTGGACCTACCAAATCCATATGAAGCAATTGTAAAGGTTTATAAATAGAAATCTTATACTTTGTTTTGAAAGAAGATTTAACTTGTTTACCTTTTTGACAAGCATCACAAATCATGTCATCTTTGAATTCAAGTTTAGGAAGTCCAACAACTAAATATTTTCTAATTAGTTTATCAAGTTGGTTTATATTATCATGAGGCATATGCTTATGCTATAACCAACTCTTCTCTGATTTTCTAAGAAAACAATTTTTAGAAGAATTTGAGTTTAAATCAATAGTATAACAGTTACCATCCCTTTGAGCCCGGATCCTTGGTTTGATGGATTCTTTGTTAAGCAATAGATCCTTTTTGTTTACTATCAAGCATTCCTCTGAATCAAACATTACCCAGTTATCTTTGTCAACGGTTTGACTCACACTTAGGAGATTGTGGCATAATCCTTCAACATAATATACATCGTTGATTTGAACACTATCAGATTTTCCCACCTCACCAATTCCAGCAATGCGTCTAGATTGGTTTCCTCTAAATGTTACCTTCTCTTTCTTTGGTTTCCAACATGGTGAACTTATCTCCATCACCAGTCATGTGTCTTAAGCATCCACTATCAATGTACCACTTGTTTGCTCATGATGCTTTGAGACATACCTAGAGTGATATGATCAAACTTTAGGTACCCACACTTTCTTGGGTCCTTCATGGTTAGTATGAATTACTTTTGGTATATGCGTCCCTTTCGGAACCCATTTGTACGTGCCAATAATCTTGCCCTTAATAAGATAACATGATGAAGTTAATGGCCTTTCTTATTGCAGTAATTGCATGATGCAATGGATTTGAAGTATGCACAGAATTCTTAAAATATTTGAGTATGCCTTACTGCCTTTCTTCTTTCCTTTAGTTCTATTCTAACCCAAATTATATCCAATTCTAGATTTATCATGAGTGACTCTTTGTGATTTCAAGATTACTTCAAGAGTTTTACTTCCTTCAGTAAATCTTTTTAATGTTTTGGTTAAATCACTTATTTTCTTGTCTTTTTCTTCACACAATGCACATGATGAGATAACAATACTTTCTAACTCTTTTACTTTCTTCTTATGACTAACCATTTCTTTAGCTACCTTGATGAATTCAGTATGCAATGCATTATATTTAGATAATAACTCATCATAAGTAGGTTTAAAGTCACTTACCTCAGAGTCGAATTCTTCTTCTTTGACCACTAAGTGTAGATTTGAAACTTTGTCATTGTCGCTTTCTTCATCTGATGAGCTATCACCCCATATGGATCATATGTATGCTTTCTTTTTCTGCATCTTCTTGTCTTTGTTTTTGAAGCATTCATATTTGATATGTCCAGGCTTTCCACATTCATAGCATATTATCTGTTGCTCTTTATTTTCTTTCTTGCTTGGTCCACCTTGGTATTTCTTGAAGTTCTTTTGGCCTCTTCTATAAAACTTCTTGAATTTCCTCGCGATCATTCCAATATCATCATCATCCAGGACATCTTTGTTTTTTGAAGACTCAGCTTCCTTGATGGCTTTGAGAGTGACTCCTCTCTTATTTTTATCATCAAATTCTTATAGTTCTTTCTTGAATTTTAACTTTCCTTCAAACTCAGAAAGACTTCTAAATAGATTAGCTACGGATTTCATTGATTCACCTTTGGCTTTTTCGATAGTGGTCACCTTTGCTTCCCATTCTTTCGTAAGAATGTTAAGGATCTTTCTTACTTGGGTATTTTGATCCAATGTTTTCCTAAGTGCTGATAGCTGATTAACAAGATGAGTATACCTGAGTTCGAATTTAGAGGTCCTTTCTTTAGGTCTCATCTGAAATAAATCATACTTTATGATGAAAGTATTAACTTTGTTTTCTATTCCATATGTACCTTCATGGGCGATCTTAAGAGCATCCCACTTGTCTTTGGCTATGGGAAGTGTGCAGATTCAGAAGTATTCCTTCTGACTAAGGGTACTTTGTATCATTAAAATAGCTTTGTTGTATAATGTAACTAACCTCTTGTCGTTGTCATCAAATTCTTCAGGATTCTTCTTTATGACTCTATCTTCGATTTTCTTCATTAGAACATAATCACCATCTTGTATCAGTAATTCTTGGCCCAAATTGTGCTTCAATTTTAGGACAAAAAGAAAAAGGAAGAAGGAAGACAAAAATTTGATTCAAAAATAATTGAAGAAATGTAAGGGCAAAATGGTCATTTGGCTAATAAATCAAGAAGCCTCTTATTTCTTCATAATTAAGGGCCAAAGTCGGCCAGGAAGGAGGGAGGGAGGAGAAAATAAATATTTGGACACAAATTAAGCCAAATGGAAGCATTTGGAGCCAAGTGGAAAAAGAAGAAGCAAAAAGTAAAAAAAAACATGTGCAAAATTCCATTAAATAATTATTATGTTAAGGAGGTGGAAGATGATATTTCAAAAAGCTACTTGACTCTTCCAAAGGGCCAACATTTCAACCAAATAGAGAGAGAAGAGAGAGAGAGAGAGAGCAACATCTTGAAGAAGGTAAAAAGCAAGAGACAAGAAATCAAGAAGCAAACCTGGGTAAGTTTGCAAGCAAAATTCCCTTGTTATTGTCTCTAAATCCTTAGAAACGTCTTCTAATTCTTAGGTCCTTCTTGAAGTCACATGAAGCAAGAAGAAAATCAAGGAGAAACAAGAAGGAGAGGGGACAGTTGAAAAGGAAGAAGAAGAGAATCAAGAGGTAAATCATGAAACCTTTTTTACTTGTTGATTCATGGTTGTTGTTGGTGATTTGGTTGATTGTTTGGCTTGGTTGTCATGATTTTGTAATTTGGGAAGCATAAACCCTAAGGGGAGGTGCTGTCCAATTTTTGATTAATAATATGGGAAGTGTAATTAAAGGGATTCAAGAAGTGAATAAGGGTGAAAAGAAGGTGTTTTGTTGAATGAAATTATGAAACTCAAATTTTTCCAATTTTTATTGAATTTCAGCCAGGGGTATTTTTTTGTGTAGGGAACATGTGAAAAATGAGGTATGGAGGCTTTAGGGTGTGTGATAGAGCTCAATATTTATATATTTTTATTAATTAATCTTAGGCTTTTGTAGAAATTAATTGAATATTTTGGGCATAATTAAGTGTTAATGTGAGATTTTAGTGAAAGGATAATTTGGGAATTATAGTGGTTAAATTGTTATATTTTTAATTAATATTTGTTATTCTCATTATTTCTTAATTGTGAGCAAAAGATATTACCTTTGTGAATCCAATTTTGTAGGTAATGATGTGGTACAACTTTTGTCAAGTGGTCAAGGTCAAAGATGTCATTTTGGAGCTTAATAAAGGACAAGTGTGGAATATCACAAGTACAGAATTTATTTTCATATTTTTTTTCTACGAGGAGATTAAATAAGTAAGGGCCTTGTTTGGTGGTTGTGATTTGGTGCCTAATGCCGAAAAAGATTTTTACCTCTTATCCAAACATATCTTAACTCACTTTTTAACCTAAAGATAATTGAAGAAGCAAAGGAAGCGGAAACCATGGTTTTTGGAAGAGGTGGTGGCTGAATAGAAAAGAGCTATTAGACCGAATTGAAGAGAAAAGAGAGCTGGACCAAATGATGCAGGAAGAGCGTGAAGAGGATGGCTGGGCTGAATAGAGGGATTAAAGGGAGTGAAGCAAGCTAACGTAAGCAAGGGAACGAATTGATAAAGAAAAGAAGCTGACCGAATTAAAAGTCTAAACCGATGGGAATAAAGGAGAAGAGGCGGCTGTGTTAAAAAGAAAAAACAGGCTGGACCGAATAGATAATTGAAGAAGGGAAAGTAAGCAGCTGGACCGAAAGGGAATAATTAAAGGAAACGAGGGAGTTGACTGAGGAATGAGAAAAAGGCAGCTGGACCGATTGTGTAAATGTGGAGCCAACAATTGAATAAGAAAAGGGGAGTGGCGGCTGTGAAAGGTGGGAGACCGAATTGAAGAATTAAGGGAGCAGCTGGAACGAAAAGGGGCTAGAGAAAAGGACATGGCTACTGTATTTCCATGGCTGATTTCTCCTTCATTCATCAAGCTTTATCTTCCTCTTTCATGAGTAGCTAAGTATTGGTGATTTCTTTTGGTTGGGTAATGGTTTGAGCTTCTAAACTTTAATGAAATTCCTTTAAGCTATCTTTCTAGTTCATAATTATATGGCTTGATTAAGTATGTGGTTGTGATCTAGATTGTTCTATACCAAGTGAATAAACTAGGTAGTTGAGCTAGGAGTTGATTAATTAAGCTCTGTGTGATTCATATTAGGAGTAGGTTGAGTTGTTTATTCCAACTCGGTTGAATGGATTTTAAATGACTAAGCTGAATACTTTGAATTTTTGTAATGGTAATTACAATTTAGAATTGGAAGTTAATTATACATCTCCTTGAGTCTGAATTATTTGATGGTATTTATTTAATTGCTTCGGTAGAATGAATTAAATGAGTATGGCAAATATGGATCTAATGGTAGCTTATGTCCATCATCTTGACTCCTATTATTGAATTCTTATCATTAGCAAGCAAGGAAAACTAAAACATCAACTCAAGGGAATCTCATTTCATATATTATACTAGTTAATTGAATTTTACTTGTTGCTATTGTTAATTTCGATTCCATTTGCTTCTTTGTCTTGAAAACCGAAAAATACAAAAATATTGAATTAGATTAGATTACTTCATTAGTTTTTTAAACAATTTCTCAAAATGGTTTCTCAAAACTTTAAGGCATTTATCGCTTTACTATTTAGAAACTTGGAAATTAATCTCTTCATAAGAATGACCTAGGTTGAGCTACTACGCTACATTTTCAAACCTAGTTTCTTTTGAGAACTCACACGACATGAGTTTATCAGTGTGAAATGACAATTTTCTTATAAAACCCCAACGTATGTTGCTGCAAGGATAATTTGGGAAATGGAATGTGATTTTAGCAAAACTAATGTCAAAAATAGATTCTACATGTGAAATTGTGTAGAAATAGCCCATGTCATAATTTCTAATAAAGTATAGTTATAACATGTATAAAGGGAAGTTATACCAAATTCCCAAGGGCATTTTGATAATTATGCGTTGTTGATAGAGATAACTAACATATGCATTTAGAAATGAGACATGAATGAGTAATAACTCATTTATTATAAATTTGGAATTTTAAGATTTGACATTTACTCGAGCCGGATAAAGAATTATTAGATCGGATTGGCTAGATAGTTCGAAAGGATTTTAGGTAGTAACTCTATCTTTCATACACTATGTGATTGTTTGTATGCTTTGTATTGCCATGTTTTGTGATATGAATTGTTTGTTATAAAATCTAGCTATGGTGTGGGAAAAGCACAAGTATTACCCGGTAGGAAAAGCACAAGTACCATTAGGCCAAGTGGGACCCAGCTAGGGTAGTGAGACATGTACGGATAGACAATTATATGCTTCGGAACATTACATCAAGTAAGGGTCAAAATGTCATTTGATCTTGAATAGTATACACAGTGTGGCTAGTAGGGACAAACAGTCATTTGATCCTGAACGCCGAACAGATGGACATGTTTACAATATATTTGTTCAGTTACATTATATGGTGTATTGCATGTTTATTTATCACATTTTATATGATTGATTGTCTGTTACTATTAAGATTCGTATGAATCTCACCCCTTTCCAAATATTTATAAATTTATTCAGCAAGAAATAGTGGCTCCAAGGGCAAGGAAGCAGTTACCAGTAACTAAAGATCCCGTACCTGTCTAGGCAGTAGTGTTGGTTATTTGTAGTTGTTTTATGTTATTTTGGGTTATGTAAATATTACGTACAAACCCTGTGGGGATTCCTGTCATATAATCAAGTACTTATATCAATATGTTTGTGCTATTTCTATTCACCCATTGAGCTTCATGTTAATACTCTGATAAATGCCAAAATAATAAGGGGTTTGACAGAAAGTATAATTTAACCCAATTAATCCACGCACATCATGTGAAAGGAGCAAAGAAGATGCATGGCTCATATGTCTCAATGACTAGGTTGTAGAATTGTGTTGGACCAAATATAGAGGTAAAGGTGAGGGAAAATGTGAGTATATGTGGCATGAAGATTATGGTCAGGGAAGATTTTATGAGCATACCAGACATGGACACCATGGGGTTGACCTTTGATTACCCTAATGTAGTTGTTCAGCTTGGCAGATGAGTGGGATTCCATGCACACTTGCTTGTGCAGTTGTGAAGGTTGTCCACGGCAATATTTATGAGTATGTTGATGATTGTTTTAAAATTGAGGCCCAAGCAAAGATTTATTAGCACAACATGATTCTAGTTGTCACAATAGACACACTTGACCTAAATGATTATAGGTTTTATACGATGCAAAATATGTCTCAAAATATCTTCTTGCAGCCACTATTACAAGCTGACCACCTGGAAGACCAAGGGTAAGCAGGCAGGAATCACAGTTGCAAAATAGGAAGATCTATCATTGTGCACGGTGCCTTGAAGTTGGACACACACAAAGGACATGCAAAAATCCTAACCCATATTAAAATTCATTGTTAATCTATAAGGCCTAATATTTTGGTGTATATATACTTTGGTCTTACCCTTCTATGTGTTTTTGGTTGAAGGAATAGGGTAGATAGGAAATCATACTTTGTAAGTAATATATATAGGGTGATGTTAGTGACAAAGGAACATTAAGAAGAACCATTGTCTTAATGTCCACTTGTCATTGAAAATGACAGATCTTACTACTTGCTAGTTTTTGGGTATTGTCATGGCCTTAGTGTTAGTATGCAATTTGATACCCCATTATTTTGTATGAAAGTTCATACCCCATTAAGAGGCCTTAGCGTTAGTATTTCTTGGTTTTTGAGTACATGTTTTCCACACTATTATTTTATAAGTAATATATAAGGTGAAGGAACAATGATATTGTCCTCTTTTGATTGAATATAATATACAATTATACTATCATGGCCTGTTGCTATTTAGAAAAGAAAGTTGTGAAACTACTGAAGCAACCTGTGAAACTCTTATGTGAAATTGCGAAAAAGCTTATGCTAAATTGACAAACACTTATATGAATTTGGGAACCATTTTCGTGTCTGGGGAATTTGTATTGAAAGTTGAGAAATATGTGAAGCAATATGTGAAACACTTATCTGAACATGTGAAAAGCTTATGCTAAATTGACAAACGCTGATCTGAATTTGGGAAAACCATTTTTGTGTTTGGGGAATTTGTATTGCAAGTTGAGAAATATGTGAAGAAACTTGTGAAACTCTTATTTAAAATTGCGAAAGCTTATGCTAAATTAACAAACACTTATCTGAATTTGGGAAAACCATTTTCGTGTTTGGGGAATTTGTATTGCAAGTTGAGAAATATGTGAAGTAACCTGTGAAATGCTTATATGAACTTGTGAAAAGCTTATACTAAATTGACAAATGCTTTTCTGAATTTGGGGACACCATTTTCGTGTCTGGGGAATTTGTATTGCAAGTTGAGAAATATGTAAAGCAATATGTGAAACACTTATCTAAACTTGCGAAAAGCTTATGCTAAGTTGACAAACACTTATTTGAATCTGGGAAAACCATTTTCATGTCTGAGGAATTTGTATTGCAAGTTGAAAAATATGTGCAACAACCCGTGAAACTCTTATATGAACTTACTAAAAGCTTATGCTAAATTGACAAACTCTTGTCTGAATTTGGGAAAACTATTTTTGTGTCTGGGGAATTTGAGAAAGACTAACCTTTTCTTGGAAATGAATATTGGGACTAAACACTATGGACGACTTTCTTCTATTCACCTATTGCCCTAGGAGACTTTGATAAAATTGGAGGACATTAAAAACCTAAGATAAAGAGGAAGCATCAGCAGGGATAAATAATATAGTGTCATCTACATACATCATATGTGTAAGTGGTAGAGAATTTTGAGAAATAGCATTTCCTTTCCATCTTCCCACCTCCTGCTCTTGAGATATTAAACATGAGAGAACATTAGCACATAATATGAATAAGTAAGGTGACAAAGGATCACCTTGCCGAAGGCCACATTGGGGAAAGAAAGCTTGCGTAGGAGAGCCATTAATAATCAGCCTATAAGACACTGTTTTAACAGAGAACATTATCATAGCAATCCATAGAAGGTGAAACCCACACGAACTAAGACAGGATGCAGGAAATTCCAAGATAAACTATCATAAGCTTTACGGATGCCTAGCTTGAGGGCACACCACCCATTCTTTGATGATCGCATTGATTTTATCTTGGACATTACCTTAAACACAACCAAGATATTATCCATAATAAGCCTCCCCTTAACAAAAGCATTCTGAAAAGGGGAGATGAGATAATCTAAGATCATTTGTAACAGATTACATAGAGTCTTAGCAACAATTTTATATAACACATTGCACAAACTAATAGGTTTAAAATCATTAAAACTCTGTGTGAAAACCCCTTTAGCCACCAAAGTCCTAGAATATGAGGAAAAGAGGCTGTCTGGGTGAATTTGAAAACCAATGACCAAATATCCTCTCCTAAAGAATCCCAAAAAGATTGCAAGAATCTTACATTGAACCCATCAAAGCCCGGCACTCTATCAGCTCTCTCATCTGAAACACTGTTATTTTCACTTCCTCATTTGAAAATGGCCACATCAAAGCTTGGATATGGGAGTCATCAAGATGAGGAATACAAAGATCACCCAAAGCTTACAAAATGTTATCAGTTGATAACTCATTCGGCCTTGCAAAAAAATTTGTTGAAAATGTGACATAGGCATATTTTGAAATTGAGATGGATCATAAATCCAATCTCCAGCGCGATCCTTCATTTTAGAAATAAAAGAGGAAACCTCCTAACCAAATCATGAAGAAAAGTAGTATTCATGTCCCCCTGAACGATCTAATTCAAACGTGCCTTCTGTACCCACAAAATTTCCTCACATTCTAACCAGAAATCCAATTCTTTTCCTAATTTTAAAATCTCCTCCCCCACCTGTGATAAGTATCCCTTCAACTGTAGATTGTTAATAATCTATCCAAGAAATTGTATATGAAAATATATCTTACCAATTTTAGACTTATTCCAACTGATTAGTTCCTCTTTTAGATTTTCCGATTGATAAATGAATTGAAAGTCAACCTGGGGAGCATGATTGTAGACCAAACCCTGTGAACTATATGACCACATTCCTTAAATTTAAGTCAGAAATTCGCAAAACGAAAAGGGGGCAGTAGAACTTTTGAGGCACCTCAGTGTTAACAATAATGGGGGTATGATATGAGGCAGCCATAAGAAGCACTTGACCACAAACATGAGGGAATTGATTAAGCCAAGAAGTATTACAAAAAACTCTATCCAGTTTTTCCCAAACAGTGGCATCGCCTACGCGACAATTAAACCACATAAAATAAGGACCTTTCAAGGGCAGCTCAAGCAGTTGAGTATCAAATAAAAGACTCTAAAACTAAGAGGATCCATTGAGGTGAGGATTAGTACTTAATTTATCATAAGCATATAAAGTTTGGTTGAAATCTACCCATTAGAATATAGCCACAACCTTGTCGGTGTAACAAAGCCCATTGTTCATCAGATCTATTCTTAGACTTCTTTGTTGTAAAGATAGGAAAATAATAAACATCATTCACATAAAACAAGTCTTCCATCTTACTCTTCCAAAGAGTATAGTTAGCTCCACTGTTTGTTTGGTCTGAGGGGAGGGAAGGGAAAGTGGGCTGGAGAAAAATTTTTTTGGGTTGAATTTTAAAAAAAAATTAGAGAAATGGGGTTAAAAGTTTTTAATTAATTTTTCTTACCCTTTTATCTTATATATTCTCTTTATTAAAATTTTATTACCCCACTTCTTCAATCTTTTAAAATTTAACTCATAAAAATTTTCCCTCCCCTCCAAATCCCTCACACTAAACAAACCCTAAGAGTAACCATTCTACTTGTGTTGACCTCTATTGGACCTGGTGCTCTGTGCCACTTGTGAGGAAGAGTGCATTAGATATAAATCTTTGTAATGAAAAGGATCGTATGGAGTCAATAAAGGTAGAAAATAAAATGAGCAACAAAAATAATAAATGGAGACATAATAATTTAACCTAGAAAAATACCCCCCTCAATATAGGTGAGAGCAAACAACTACAGTCCAACATGAAAACTTCCATTATCTTTAAATGGAATACAATGTTAAATTGCTCTAATACAAAGTTCAACTATAGGATGACAACAAGTTCATCTAATCCACAAAAATCACTAATGAATTATATTAATAAAATAGAAGAGAAAATAGAACAATAAAATGCTCTTGTATGAAAATACAATATGTGTGTGCCAAAAATCACCAAACGCAGAAGCTGTAGTGACATAACGTTTACCAATGATCACGCCAGATATGGGGAAGGAAGGAAGCTCCAATCAATTATCCCACCACTTAGATTCAAATACCTGTATGTATTGAACAATTCCACTAAATTTCAGTCAATTGGACAAGAAATCACTGTTTGATATTCGACTTGATCAAAGTCGCTCAAGAAAATCTGCACCAGATGTAAACGAGCATTCACAAAAATTCTGGGGGAAAAGTAGAAGACTCTAATGGATGATCTGACTATCAAAAATGAAGTTTTATGTGTCTAGAATCACTACAAAAAATTGAGCTTAATCGAACAAGAAATCACCTTCCGATCATTACTCAGATCAAAACCATTGACACTAAAAAACTGCAGAAAATATTCTCTCACAAAGAGCAATCAAAGAAACTTATTTTTTTCCCCTCATGCTAAATACAGCAGCCTACATTACCCTCATTAGGGTTCTCTATTTATTTCCTCCCTTTTCTTTTTCTTTCCTTTTTTTTTCACAAAATAGGAAAATACATAAAATATGAAATAAATAAAATTGAGAAATTAAAACTTGGCCATCGACATAGGTGTGACATCTTATGGCCCAATACTTATTTATTTCTTTTAATGCCCAAGCCTCTGGTTTAGTTTTTGCTATATATTATATATTTGATCTATAGTGTATATATATAATCTGGCAGGTGATTTTTCAGTCCCCTTACTCCACGTTTTACATCACATTTAATTTTATTTTAATTCAAAAATTTTAAAAAATGAATTTGATTTCTTTGCCCCAGCAAGTTTAACATAGTGCTTGTAAATCCAAAAAAAAAAAAAAAAATTAAAATAGTGCTTCTAACATGTAGAATCGTCAAATATAAAGCAGTTATATAAATGGTAAGTTGATTAAAATTTTATTTAAATAACAACCTAGTTTATTCCATAAATAAGTATTTTAACTTTTGTATTGAAAATTCGATTTTAAGCTAGACAGTACTTTAAAATAAAACGCAGAGCCAACCCAAAAAAGGTTTATAACATAGTATTCTTAAGTTGCGCAGTTGGATTTAATTTGATTAATTCAATATTCAAACGTCTAACAAGAAAAAAAAAAGAAAGTCGAACCAACCCAAAACCCTTTGTCTTACAGATAGCATTTAATCTTGCAAGTAGAAAAATGAAATACCTGTTGAAACTTAAAAGGCCAAGGATCGAATTTTAACACCCATATACCACCTTTAATTTTGTACACTTGCAAGATTAGGAAATAATAAAATTATTGTATACAATCATTTTATTTTATTAAAATGTAACATAATGATATATTGATATGGTCAAAGTCATTTAATTTTTATTCTTCCACAATAATAGCTTACCACCAGCTCTAACAAGTTCAATGGTCCAATACATGTATTTCACACAAGACTTTGTTGCTTTAGTTGAAGAAGCCAATGAGCTTGATGAGTGAAGATTGAAAATATTAGACCAACAATGTTACGCTAGTTGACAAAATGAGTCCGGTCTCTAATATAAAACCCACTTTATAGTTTAATCTCTTTGTTAAGGTTGAACTAATTTTAAGTACTAGTAGGAGTAATAAGATTTCAAAAAGAAAGTGAACAGAACTATTTAGAAAATGTATTGATCTTTCTCATTACCCAGCAAAGTAGTTACCTCGCTTTATAGTTTAATCTCTTTGTTAAGGTTGAACTAATTTTAAGTACTAGTAGGAGTAATAAGATTTCAAAAAGAAAGTGAACAGAACTATTTAGAAAATGTATTGATCTTTCTCATTACCCAGCAAAGTAGTTACCTCGCTTTCAACCAAAGAAAAAAAATCTCACAAGAGGGCAACCAAGTCCATTGGAAGATAAATATATAAAAACAATCAAATTACTAAAAGAAAACAAAAATAACTTGAACCAGGGCTCACTTTTGGTTGGGCTTAATTTTGAAAAACCGACATCCTTGATTAGGCTTGGTTTTAAAAATCCACAAGTATTCTACAGATGGAAGCAAGTGGCAGCAAAAGTTTTCTTTAATAATACCCATATGTATCCTCATTGAAGATAATTTTGTTTAAGAAACTGCCATGTACTAAATGTGGGCAGATGTTAAATGACAAGTGTAAGTGATTGTTAATACTTATTAACATATGGTGTCCACAGCCCATCAAGTCCAAACAATGACTATATATTGATCATATCTTGTTTTCTCAAACATGGAAACACTAATCCTGCTTCAACAGAGTCAACCCACGACATTACACTGCATTAGATCCCACAAGCTCCAAAATGATTCTAATCCCTTCGATCCTTATATTAAGAACTGGAAAAGTATCTTGTACAGGATGTCATCCAGTTGGAGAGAAATACAGGGTGAGACCCATCCAGCACCAAAAAAAATAAAAATAGGAGTATGGGGCCCACATATCCCTCAACCTATCTTTCTTCAACAGGAGAGGTTCCAAAACAAAAGAACAAACCTAGAGGTGTGTCCCCACAAAGATGACACTGAACACTTGTAAACAATATATTCTGATACGGAAAACATTCATTTAGGAACAATGCAAATTTTGGTGCATGTTTTGGTCAGGTATAAATTATACAACAGGGTAGTTGGACATGGACATCCTGAAATTATCGACTCGTTAGATTTGCATAAATGAAATTGTGTTGTGACCGCTAAATACTATGTGCATCTCAAGGACTCCTAATTAGAGCTGAATAGAATTTCATGTTTGGACCCAAGTGCTCCCCATCTCCTTAAAAAATATAAAAGACCTTCGGCAATAAAATGCACATTATCCTAGGAGCCCTAGGTGAACCTGCTCACCTCTTGTCGTGAGATCCAGGTCCAGTTCTAGGACCAGGAAACCGAGAAAATTGAAGCCGCAAGTGAGTTGATTCAGGATTGAGCTCATCAACTTTATAACCTGCACAACGCAACAGCTGTTGGAAGACTGATTCAAAGTCTAATGCAACAGATTTCCACCTAAGATTGAGGGAACAGCAAAGTGGTTACCTGAAAAATAGGGAGTGGATATTATGCGTTAATTTCCTAAGATTTAGCAAATAAATGTTATTTATTTGTATTTTATTTTCTGGTTTATTGTTGCAGAAAAATTCTATAAATTCAGTGTTATTTACCTTAGTCAGATGCATTCAGAAATAAAATCAACAATAGCAGAACCCTTCTCTCTGCACTTGTGCTCTCTCATTTTCTTCTTTTTCTCTCTGTATAATTACTGCAGCTCCTATTAAAACCAACAAATTGGTATCAAAGCTGGTTCAATCAGATTTGGGCGTGATGGCAGCGAACAACAGCAATACAGTGAGCATCTCTCAACCCTCTATACCTATTTTCAAAGGAGAAAATTATGAGTTCTGGAGCATTAAGATGAGAACTCTGTTTAAGTCTCAAGAGTTATGGGACTTGGTTGAGAATGGGTATAACGAGAATGAAGAGGAGGCCAGAGTGAGAGAAAATAAGAAAAGAGACAGCAAGGCATTGTTTTTCATCCAACAAGCAGTGGATGATTCAATCTTCTCCAAGATTGCCGCTGCTTCAATAGCAAAAGAAGCATGGACAGTCTTGCGAACGGCGTTTCATGGCTTATCTACGGTGGTCAGAGTAAAGTTGCAGACTCTTCATCGAGAATTTCAGAACCTACGCATGAAGAATGAAGAAGCTTTGCAGAGATTTATGACAAAGGTAGCTGCAATTGTCAACCAAATAAGATCATTTGGAGAAGAGGTTTCTGACAAAACAGTGGTAATGCATGTATTGAGGAGTCTACCGTCTAAATTTGATCATGTAGTTGCAGCCATTGAAGAGTCCAAGGATCTATCAGCTTATACACTTGATGAGTTGATGGGTTCTTTACAATCTCATGAAGCAAGAATCAACAGAAAAGAAGAGAAAATTGAAGAAAAAGCATTTCAAGTGAAAGGAGAAACTAATGAAAAACATGCTGGTAGAGGAAGAGGTAGAGGAGGATTCAGAGGAAAGAATTTCAACCATAACAGAGGTGTAGGCAGATCTGGTCACAGGGATAAAAGCAATATTCAGTGCCATAATTGCAAGAAATTTGGGAACATGAAAGCTGAGTGTTAGTTCAAAGAAAAGCAAGTCAATTTTGCAGAAGAAACCGATGGTGAAAGCAAGTTGTTTATGGCATATGCTGATCAACCAATTATAGATACTGACATCTGGTTCGTAGATAGTGGCTGCTCGAATCACATGACATGGAGGAAATCAATCTTCACTGATCTGGATGAAACTCAAAAGAAGACAGTAAGGCTTGGTGATGACAAGGAGATGAAAGTTGAAGGAAAAGGATCAGTAGCAATCAATATTATTCCAGGTAAAACAAAAATCTTGGATAATGTTGAACTTGTTAATAACTTAGCACATAACTTGTTGAGTGTAGGTCAGATTATGGAGAGTGGATATTATATTCTATTTGATAATAGAGAATGTGTCATGACACATAAGGCATCTAACCAAGTAGTTGCAAGGATACCAATAACAAAGAATAGAATGTTCCCATTTGATGTAAGAACCACACAAGAGTTTGCTTTGGTTGCTGGTGTGAAAGATGAGTATAAGGTGTGGCATTTACACTATGGACACCTAAACATCAATGGGTTGCAGCTCTAGGAGAAAAAAGGTATGGTTTTTGGCTTACCAAAAATTTCTGGACTTAATATTTGTGAAGGCTATATCTATGGTAAGCAAACAAGGATGTCATTTCCTGTTGGAAAGGCATGGAGAGAGCAACAAAATGCCTAGAGCTTATTCATTCAGATTTGTGTGGCCCTATGCAAATTGAATCCTTAGGGGGTAGCTATTATTTTCTCCTCTTTGTTGATGATTTTAGTAGGATGAGTTGGATATATTTCCTAAAATCCAAATCAGACACATTTGAGAATTTTAGGAAATTTAAAGCAATGATTGAGAAGAAAGGTGATGCAAGTATCAAGGTACTTCGTACTGATAGAGGGGGTGAGTTTATGTCATCAAATTTCAACCGTTTCTGTGAAGAAAATGGTATACAACATGAGCTTACAACACCTTACACACCAGAACATAATGGTGTAGCTGAACGCAAAAATAGAACAATTGTAGAAATGGCAAGAAGCTTGCTAAAAGGAAAGGGATTGCCAAATTCCTATTGGGCAGAAGCTGTAGCAACAACTGTGTACTTGCTGAATCTCTCCCCAACAAAAGCAATACAAGATTGCACTCCTTGTGAAGCGTGGACAGGGAGGAAGCCTACTATCAAACATTTGAGAATATTTGGTTGTATTGCTTATGTTTTATTAAATTCTCAAAACCGTCAAAAGCTTGATGGGAAGTCACGAAAATGTATATTTATTGGCTATTGTACTGAGTCTAAAGCTTATAAAATGCATGATCCTACTGATGGAAAGATAATAGTTAGTAGAAATGTAATATTTAGTGAAGATGCAGGCTGGGATTGGAGTGGTAGCAACTCAGACAGCAGCATAGATCATCTTCAAATACCATTAGCTGAGGAAACACCATCAACCTCAGTTAATATGCCTACTCCAGTCACTTCCAATGAGAATAGTCCAGCAACTACACCATCAAGAAGTAGCACAAGTTCATCAAGTGAGCCCTCAGAGGAGACGCCACCAAGAAAATTCAGATCCTTAAGGGAGATTTATGCAAATGATGAGTTTGCCTTGATAGCTCCAGACCCTATGACTTATAATAAGGCAGCTGAAAAAGAACTATGGAGGAAAGCAATGAAAGAAGAGCTGACAGCCATAGAAAAGAATGCAACTTGGGAGTTGACAGATTTGCCAAGAGGTAAAAATGTTATTGGTTTAAAATGGATTTTTAAAAAGAAACTCAATGTAGATGGGAGTATTCAAAAGCATAAAGCACGATTGGTGGCAAAAGGATATTCTCAACAACAAGGAGTCGACTATAAAGAGACCTTCTCCCCAGTGGCACGCTTCGAGACTATGAGATTACTTCTTGCAGTGGCAGGTTAACTCAAATGGAAAGTGTACCAATTTGATGTCAAATCAGCATTTCTTAATGGAGAGCTAGAAGAGGACATGTATGTAGAGCAACCAGAAGGATTTGTGATTCATGGAGAAGAGGATAAAGTCTACAAGCTAAAGAAAGCACTTTATGGCTTAAAACAAGCTCCTCGGGCATGGTATAGCAAGATTGATGCTTATTTCTAGCAGAATGAATTTTTCAAAAGCAAGAATGAGCCAATACTCTATGTAAAAGGACAAGGTACGTCAGATTTCATTATAGTCTGCTTGTATGTTGATGATATAATTTATATGGGCTCAAGTAAGTTGCTGCTAGAAGAATTTAAAACCAATATGATGAGCAAGTTTGAAATGACATATTTAGGCTTGCTATATTATTATTTGGGATTAGAAATTGTGCAAGATGAAGCCGGAATATTTGTGTGTCAAAAGAAGTATGCTGTAGATTTGTTGAAAAGATTTAACATGTCAGATTGCAAGATGAAGGCTACTCCAATGAATATTAATCAAAAGCTTCAGGAAGATGATGGAGCTCCAAGAGCAAAACCAAATCAGTATAGAAGTCTGGTTGGTGGTTTGATATATCTAACACACACAAGACTAGATGTCTCATTTTCGGTAGGTGCTGTGTCAAGGTATATGAGTAATCCTTCAATGAAGCATTATGGTGCAGCAAAAAGAATTCTGAGGTACATAGCTGGTACATTAAATTATGGAATCTGGTACACTTGTTCAAATCACTTCAAGTTAGTTGGCTTCACTGACAGTGATTGGGCAAGTTCACTAGATGATAGGAAAAGCACTTCTGGAAATGTTTTTGGCTTAGTGACAGGAGCAATCACATGGATGTCCAAGAAACAAGCCATTGTTGCATTGTCAACAGAAGAGGCTGAGTATATTGCAGCTGCTGCTGCAACTTGTCAATGTATTTGGCTTAGAAGAATTTTAGAAGATGCACAGCAGAAGCAGGATGAAGGAACAAAGCTCTACTGTGATAATAAATCAACTATTATCACATGGAAGAACAAAGCATATTGAGTTGAGGCATCATTTTATTCGAGAACTAGTTGCCAAAGGAGAAATCATTTTAAAGTTTTGCAGCACTGAAAGTCAAGTTTCAGATATCTACACTAAGGCATTATCTGGTAAAAGACACATGTATCTCAGAAGCTTACTTGGAGTATGCGACTTTGAATCAAAGGGAAGTGTTGGAAGACTGATTCAAAGTCTGATGCAACAGATTTCCACCTAAGATTGAGGGAACAGCAAAGTGGTTACCTGAAAAATAAGGAGTGGATGTTATGCGTTAGTTTCCTAAGATTTAGCAAATAAATGTTATTTATTTGTATTTTATTTTCTGGTTTATGGTTGCTGAAAAATTCTATAAATTCAGTGTTATTTACCTTAGTCAGATGCATTCAGAAATAAAATCAACAACAGCAGAACCCTTCTCTCTGCACTTGTGCTCTCTCATTTTCTTCTTTTTCTCTCTGTATAATTACTGCAGCTCCTCTTAAAACCAACAACAGCAACTTCAGTAGTCAGTAAAACATCCATCATACTCCACGCAATACATGATAATTCATATGTTTAGGACTCTTTACCCTACAGAAGTCTACCGCAGACAGGGTAAATCTAACTAAAATAGAAATTATTTTCCTTTAAAAGTTGGACTAAAAATGATACAAGTGGGGAAAAATAATTCTACAGAGTACAGAGCTTTCTCGACCAAATATACCAGTTTAGTGTTTTGAGTTGGACCCAGCTCAAGTTGGTACATCTAAAACAATTTATTAATCTATTTTAGCCCTCGAGTAAAATCTTTCTTCATACCCATTTCAGCCTAATAAATTTCAGCATTCTTCTTTAGACATAACTTACACTCATTTACAAAATAGAAATTGTTTACATGTACAATAAAGCTGATGACAGAAAAAACATAAAATAAAATCAACACCAAAGAAAAGAGAAATAAACATAATGCAGAGTTCTTTGGTGTAGGAATGGATGACTACTAGGACTCCATGTTCTATTAACCAGTGGCTTGATATTCTTAACACAGGCAGAAAAAGTATCAGAGGGAAGGTACCATGAACTTAGTTACACATAATATAAGGGCAGCAGAGTTTCTGGAAGATTTTTAACATTCATCACTGATTATACTTGCAGTTATCATGCTGGAGAGCACGCTTTCTTCAGTGGTAATGAGAATGCAGGCAGTCAGACGTGCTTGTCTGTAGGACTAATTTAGTTATGTTGCTGTTCACAAATTTATTTAAATGGGTATCTGATACATACTTGTCAACCCTTTTTTATTTGGTAAGAGAAATAAGATCAATAAAAAGAGAGAAGTCAGAGAGAGAAGAACAGAGAGACGTTGAGAGGAATTAGAACTAAGCCATGCAATTCATTCACAGTAGAGTCTGCCAATACAATTGTGCATACATATCTATAAGTAGGCTTAGGGACCCTAACGGCTAATACCTCTGACTACTTTTTATTCTGTTTCGCTAACTACTGGACCAGTTATTCTGTTATTATTATTACATATCATAACCCATGAAGACATTTACTATCACCTTAGGTGAGATTCAAGTCTCTATTGGGATCCTTAGCTCAGTAGAATCCTGAGTTAGACAAAGCATATCATAGTTAAACATTTTCTACATATATATAATATTCTATAAGAAAATTTCCAGTTCAATGCAACTAGCATAAAATCATATCATACTTCAACATTTTCTGCATATGATATTCTATAAGAAAATTTCCAGTTCAATGCAACTAGCATAAAATCATACTTCAATTCGTAATCACCTACTAGAATGAAATATTAGAACTTGGTGCTAGTCACATTTGAATATACACTACCACTAACTTCAAAAAACCAGAGTGGAAATCTTTTTCAAGTTGAGCTGATCTTGAACTTTCCTTACCTTATTCTTGCCACAAAAGACTTGCCACATAAGCAAGTCTTTTATATCAGAAGACAGCAAGAAGTGGTACCTTGCAAGGCACTCATAGCTGTAGCTGCACAAGCTGGATTTGCAAAATCCACGAAGCAAAGGATGATAGGATCTCCACCTCGCTCCAATGACCAAGCATGTTAGCATTTTAGAACTTTTAACTAATCAGTGCAGTGACAGAACGTCAAAAAAAGATTAGCAGACAACTATTGTAATCAACAGTCCACTTACATTTTTTCATTCTTTGCTCACAAGTCTCACTTCTCTATATCCAACAAAAGGGCGGAAAATATATAAAGAGGTTAAGGGATTAGAATAACAAACTAAAACAATGAAAGATCAGAAGATATAGATAGGAAGAAAAATTATACAAATCAGCAGGGTTACCAAAAAAGGATACGAGCCACTTGCCTTCTTTTGCTATCAGAAGGTAGACCTTCAACATATAAAGTACTTGAAGAATCTGGGTGTAGAGGTACTGTCTCTGGTCCAGGCCTGGAAACTGCATCAACTGGTGGCCGACCAACATAATTAACACCCTGTCCATTTGGAACATGATCAGGAACACCACTCTCAAGAAGGCCCATGGCTGTATGATCACCAAACGAATGACCAGGCATTCCGCCACCAACAGTCCTTGCCAGTCCAACACCTACACCAGCAATGCCACTAGCTTCTCCAGAAGTGAAAGGAGAAAGTTGCTGAAGAAGAATACAACATAATTGTTCAGCGAATGAGAAGTAAAACCTGAGGTTAGATAGTGATGAGATAACAGAGTAAGATGTTACTGCACTCTTAAGGCAGCGATCATAAGCAGAACCTATTGTCTTTGCGTCCTTTATAAGTCGATGACCGGCTTGATCATTGTCATGAGAAATATAACCATGCATCTCATTGCCTGAAGCCAGGCCAGAAGATGTTAAATCAGCAGAATAACAGAAAGAAGTATGGACAATGAACTGACACACAATACCTCACTCAGAGCATTTATCAATTTGTAATATCATATGCGATCCATATAAAGCAAAACACTAAGTGGTTATAATTAATTCTGGATCAAACAATACAGTGTATACAAGTAAAGCTGGGGTGACTAAGGGGGTGTTTGGATTAGTACATTTTAAGTGATTTTGTGTTGTATGAGATAAATATATGAGATAGGTTTTGTCTCATAAAGCGCAAGATAGTTTTTTTTTTTTTCTAAATGATTCTGGTGTTTCCCAAACACTCCTTAAGAACATCTTTAGATGGACAATGTGCAGCTTTCATATTTAAATCAGAAAGCATAACAAAAATATATTTGGTCAAACTCCAATGTAGTAATTTGTAGAAAAAGCATGAAACAACACTCATATACAAGGTAAAAATATTCCATAATACAATAGAGACTTAAAGATATCAACACAAAGGGGATAGAAGACTGTTCCAATTCTCCACACCTTTCTTATAGTAATTTCCCCAACAAAAAGCCATGTAACTTTCAATTTTTCTCCCCAACTCACCCACCCACAACCTCCTTCACTCCTGGTCCGTTATCCTTTCAAATTTCCCTCTCTTCTATATTTCCAATCTCGCTTATTTTGATTCTTCTAGAATATATTTTCTGTTCTTTTATTTATCTACTTATTTCTTTATTTTGATTTGTCCCACTCTTACTCTTACTCTAGGAATACCAACAACTAAAGTGTGAATGCACCAACTAGCAATAGGCCAATCAAATTTATATATCGCTGAAATTTTGTAAATCAAGGCTAGCAAGGATTACCAAAGGTAAACAAGGCTAAAGCAAATTTCTGAGAAAACCAATCAATTGGTTGCTGATTTGTATCAATTTTTTAAACCTGTCTTTCAAATTTCGAAATGTTCTGCTGTCAATTTGATAGCGACCCAAATCGCTATAGGCTGATTTATTCTGGAGAGAATAATCGTCTTAGGACTGATTAGGAATTAATTAGTAGTATTTATTCTTAAATATTTCAGTAATATTATTTATTATTTTAGATATTTAAGAATAAGTGGAATATCCACAAATAGGATTTAGTTACTGCATTTTAGATATTATTTGGATTTCTTAGTTTGAATTTTGAATTATATTTTATCTCTTTGTAATTCTATAAATTGGCGTCTTGCCTACTGAATAAAGCATTGAATATTCAGAGAGTTAATTAAGTGTGGAGATTCTCCTGGGCTGTTCTTAGAGAGTTAGTGAGATGTTTACTATCTGTTTAAAACAGAGTATTCTATTTCTTTCTTCTTCATCCTAAATTTATATATCAGATTTGGTAGCTTAACAAATGGCATCGAGGCATAGTTAAAACTCAATCTTCCAGTGCTAACGACAACCCATTCATAGCCGATCCCTTAGCTGCCATTGCTGCCCGACTCGAAGCCTAAGACGAATTAACGGAGAAGGTGAGTGCATTGGAGGCTAAAGTGTCTCACCTGAATTGAAACAGACACAATTTTTGGTGTTATGCAGAAGATAGTGATGAGGAATTCGACGGGTATAGACAAGGATTCAGGCATTTATATGCAAAGATTGAATTCCCAAAGTTCAGTGGGGGTGAGCCCTGAGGCTAGTTTCTCAAGGCAGAAAAATATTTCCGCTTCTACGATAGAGCCGAAAAAGACAGAGTGGAGGTGGCATCAATGTATCTTGACGGAGACATATTGGAACTTTTCTCATGGGTTTGTGCACAGTGATCGCCACTCTATTGGGATAAGTTTGTGAAATACTGCAGGAACATTATGGCCCACTGGAGTACCAAAATCTCGACGAGCACCTTTGCAGCATCAAACAAATGGGTTCTGTACACGAATACCACCAAGAATGGGCAAAGCGAGTTGCCCGTGTCTTAGAATGGCTATACCACTGCTTGCTTCGGGTGTTTCTGAACGAACTAAAGGAGGATTTGAAATTTGATGAGCATATTCACAAGCCTAGGATAGTGTTTTGAGTGACAAGTTTGGCACTCGAATATGAAGGAAAGGCCGAGATGACTCACAGACCCAAAGCCAATTTCACATATCCATAGACCCAACCCCGGTACAACTTACAGAATCACACCATATGTGAAACAAGTGGGAGTCCCGTGACACTATACAGAAGTGGTAATTCCACACTCGTGATTTCATCTTCCTCGACATCACCTGCGTTACTTTCCACCACAACCAGAAGCCCGTATGATTTATCTTAAACAACAACGCAGACGTGATAAAGGCCTATGCTATTGTTGTGGGGATCTGTTTAGACCTGGACACCGTTGAAGGAGTTCTTTTTCTCTAATGGAGATTGATAAGAATGGGAACCCAATGACAGACTCACTTGAACCCATTGAAGAGACTGATTTTGAGGTACCTGAAGATACGAAGGTCTCTTTTAATGCCATTTTCGGACAACCTTCCGCAGCAACCATGAAATTAAGACGCACTCTTGGCTCTACAAAGGTACTCTTATTGGTTGACAGTGGATCAACCCATAATTTCATCTCAGACTTGTTGGTAAGGGAACTTGTCTTATCCAGTTGTGAAGTTTCAACTTTTGGTGTTCGAATTGGGAATGGAAGAGTTGTTAGATGCAATCGGATTTGAAAGTACGTAGAAGTTCAAATTAGTGTGTTTTTTTAAAAGTCTGAATTAGTCTGTTTTTTTAAAAGTTTAAATGAATAAATTATTGTGGAAAACCTAATAAATCAAACCATTTTATAAAATTAAATTAAAAAAAAAATAATAACAACTAAATATTTGCAACATCATTAATAATATAAAAATTATAGTATTATATGAATAATTTAAAAATAATAATAAAAGAAAAGGCTTGAACGGGCCAACCATCAGCCCTACATTCCCTACCTTTTTAGGCCCTTGGCCCCTTAGGGCTGGCCTTTTTACGCCCATTTGCAATTTCTAGGGTAATTTTTCAAGCCCGACCCTTATGATAAAAGGGCCTAAACGGGCTGGCCCATTTTCCTGACTCTAATTTCACTGCTAAAAAAGAGGCATATAAGATCACCACACTAGACCTATAGGTGGAGATAATTTAAAAAGATGACCGATGGCATTTTTGTAAATATTGATACAACTTAAGATAGGTCGGGCTTCAGCACGGTTTAAATAATATTTGCTAGACCAGTTTTAACATAATTCGGTCTCGATAATTATTAAAAATTGTGCAAATTTAAAGATTTAAAATATTTTTGACTGGATACTTATACATCCGGTTTAAATGTCATTTTAGATATTGTCGTTTCTTTATACCCGGACTTAAATGTTTCAAAATTTCTTCAGCTTCCAAGGTAAACTTCCTAACTACGCATCTCTAAGAAATTTGAAGCCCTTTCAATAAATGTAATCCTCATCTGTCTTATCTATTTAAACTTCTCATTCCTTTATTTTCTTTAGATCTAGCTCCTTCTTATCTCCTCTCTCG